>OZ023231.1:30780056-31053056 GCA_964006365.1 Trididemnum miniatum | reverse complement strand
TTCATTTTAATTTTTTAAATTGTAGGATAGTCGATTCGCGCAATAAAATTTTTCGTCATTTCCGTAAATTTTACTGGCAAATTTTCGGTAAGTACCTTAGAGTAGAATAAACGCAAAGTTGAATTCACACTTCTGCTTTGGTTAGAATTGTGCAAACTTTTCAAGGAAAAATGAACTGAGAGCTCGAAAATGAGAAGTAAGTTCAACTGTTTACCAACAACGCCACAAAATAAAACGGTTACAGCATTTTCGCAGATTCAGGCCTAAGAGAATAAAATTAAACAAAAACAACAAAGAAATCAATGAAACAATGATTTCAATTTACTTGGTATTGTTTGGCAGTAACATGTTCCACTTCCACTACGAGGCACACATGTTTGGCCACTTGTGCATTGAGGAAAGCAATGCCTGGTTGCTGCACAAACATTCACAAATATATTATATATTGGTTATTTATTTATTTATTTATTTGTATTATTCAAATATGTAAGGGCTGTATGCTTATCAGAGAAAAATGCAGCGACCTTTTCAATTGGCTTTTGTTTGCTGGTAGTTATTTGATGAGATACGGGGCTTACTTTGCATGGTAGTACCGGATAGTCATTTATTGAGACGCCTGGCTTGGCTACAACAGTTTTTCACACAGCAACGTTTTGGCCACTTCAGACCAAGCAGTTTTTTTCATTTCTCAAAAATGTCTCAGTTTTGATGCAGGATGACACGCTGCCGTTTACATCATGCTATTAATGGTGTTTTTAGGCCTATTGCCTAAAGATATGTGCTACAAGAATACTTTGCTGTAACAGCGCATGCAGTGTTGTACTTAAGGAGTTTATTTCTTGAGCTGAAATATTATAGGCTACTTATTACCAATAGCAAACATGCTTACTGCTGTATGACTGCCCTTGAACGTAGTTGGAACAAGTAGAAAAGGTCGTAGGTGGAATTAGTGGTGGTAGAAAAGGAACTGCAAATATAAAGGTAATCTTGTTAAGTACTGTTCTCAGCAAAAGTAACCTTATTATACAGAGGTAATCTTATTAGATAGATAATCTTATTAAGCTCTCAACGCCCAATGTTCGTCAAACTTTAATTTAGGTAAACTTAAGGAGTCTTCACACCAAATGCGATATGATTTTTCGTACGTAATGTGAAGTAAACTGCGACAAATTGAGGAGTATGATGCAGACCTACGTCAACCGCATTAGAGGAAAAAAATGCACGTCGCATTAAAAACGTGGGATACGAAAAAAATTTGTAGGTTTTGAGCTCTGCCAAAGATATCCCCGACAGCTTCCTAGTTCGTACGTCAGAAACCGAATGAAATTTTATGCCACAACAAAATCGAACAAACGTTTAACAATCTTTGGAGGTAGTTTTAAATTCAGTGTTTTTGTAAACAAGTTTTCTGAAAAAATTTTGTTTTGTTTTTAATTTCAAGTTTTTCAAAAATATTAGCAAAAAGCATCTAATACTCCAAATAACTTGTAAAAATTGATTGATCCAAATATACAAGTTCATTAATGCAAGCTAAAGGCTTTGTAACTTTTTTGCTTATTGTTCTAAATGGGCAAAATTTTGGTAAATGCCTTTGAAATGTGAAATTAAACTTATATTTCCACTTAGTTAAAAATAGGCCTGAACAAAATTTTACGTGAAAACGTAGATATTCCGTGGAAAGCTCAAAAATGCACAGTGAATTCAAAAACACCGCAAAATGCAGCCTATATATCTCCCTCCATATCCAGACACAATAGAAAAAATTAAATATAAAAAAACAGGAAATAAAAAAAAATCAATTTACTTGCGATTGCTTGACAAGAGCATCTTCCAGTTCCAGTGGTCGCCACACATGTTAGGCCACTTGTGCATGGAGGAAAGCAATGTGAGAACGCTGAACAAAATTCACGAATCAGTAATTTGTTTGTATAAACCAAATATCTATGGGCAATATGTTCACCAGAAAAAATTTACTGAAGCCTTATGGTATGAGGTCAATGCTTGCCAAGACACACTAAATAGGTTAAATTTTAAGTCTTTCACACAGTAACATTTTTACTGCTTTACACCAAAGCAGTTTTATTAATTATTTAAAACTCTTTCTTTACATACAGTGGAATGGTGCAGTGCAGGTTCCTGCACATGGTACCTTTAATGTTGTTTTTCGACCCATTGCATTAAGATATATGCCACATGAAGACCTTGCAAAGGCAACGTATGCGATAGTTGTTGTTGACCTGTATCATTCGTAAAGCTATTACCGATACGCGAACATGCTTACCGCTGTATGCCTCTCCTGAAACGTAGTTGGAGCAAGTCGAAAATGGTACCTGTGGTGGTGGTGGTGGTGGTGGTGCGAAAGGTACTGCAAATGTAAAAGTGAACATATTGAGTTGTCAATGGCAATGTTGATCAAATTTCATTGTGCTACAGTGAACTAACAATGGCAAACTTTCGTATCAAAGGATTTTTTTATTTTTGGTAATGGTTGTCACATTGCAATAAGGTACACTCTTGTGCGTATTAATCGCAATCATTGCTGTTAGCTACGAACTTTGCCAATACACTGGACAGTTTCTCATTTTATCGATGTAAATTTTTTAATTCGCCTCAAATGAAATCTTTATAGAATTGCTATGCCGAAACAAGTTTATAGTGGATTATTTTTTGAACAATGTTAATAATTTTTCAGCTGTGATTCGTTGTTTTGATTTTGTACTGTGAGTTAACGACTGGTTAGCTCAGTTGTTAAGCGCACGCTATCGGTGCGGAAGGTGTAAGGTTCGAATCCTGGGCCGGTCAGATTGGCACAGTGTCGCCAACGGCTTGCCTCCGCTGCGACGATTTTTCGTAGCTGTGTAGCCCATGCACTAAGCCGCGGAAATGAGTACCGCCACTCGTTACACGCTTCGGCGTAATACCGCGAGTGAGTATAATGAAGATTTGATTGCATACTAATGGCGTTTGTGCAAAATTACAATCTGAGTTGCTTGGATCTACACGTGATAAACTTCAACGTCAAGCAAATCTTTGTTGTGTTTCAACTTACTTGAAGTTGTTTGACAGACACATCCAGTGACTGATCTGACACATTGTTGATTTGGATCGCATGTAGGAAAGCAATGACTGTTTGCTGCAAAAATAATACTGAAGTTAATTACTGGCACTATTGCATTCATCTACATGAACTGAGCACACTTTCTATCCTGTATGCATACATTGTTGAATTGCCCAACTTTTATGTTGTTTGTTGCTAACGGAATAGGCGCAGTGTGTATTATTTGTATAGCAGCTGACATAGAGTGCTTTCTTCCGTTCATTGAAATAAAGATTTAATTTGAGCATGAGCATATGAAGTAGAAATCTTTTGATTAAAACTCTTGTAAAGTCTTTTGTAACTGACAGAGTTGCGCCGTCCATTTGCCCAGTATGACAGGCTTTCTTCGTATCAAAAACAAATCATTGTTGAGTACGGTATGTTCTGCTAGTTAATTGAAATAAAAAAGTTTCTAGAGGCTTTTAGGATCCGAGAATGTGCAAGGTCGTAATCAGAGAAACCATATCATGCATTCTAAAATTCAAACTTCTGCCTTCGCACCAAACTTTATATGAATCGATGTCTCTGTAATACCTAAAATACACTTGGGCTTTACGCTGTGTATACCCTGACTATTTCTTGTGTATATTTTGAAAACTGGAATCATAAATCTCGTTGCCTATGCAAAAATGATCTTACCATTGTATACTCCCTGTCCCAAGATATAGTTTGAGCAAGTTGAAGGTAGTGGTGCTGGTTGAAATGGAAAAGGCTCTGAAATAAAAAAGTGATCATATTGTGTGAACAATGTACAATTCTTGTCCATCACACATACCTTGCTTAAACGCATCCTAAAGTTTAAAGTCAAACCTTATTCAAGTTTACCAGTTCGATTGTTCGTTTAAGGTAATTTTAATTTAAGCTTTTTTGAAAAATGAGCAGAAATGCTACATTAACTTAGTCATTTTCCGATGAAGCAACTGCGAGTGGGTTGGTAGAGATTGAGATAGTGCTTAATGCAAATATGTTTGCCGCATCAGTCACTGTGTTTATGATGGCTGCATATGCACACAATTTGCAAAAATTACTGACTACATTTGCGCAGTGCCGAAACTAGCGCCCCCCGAACCCCCCAACCGGGGGGGCCTCGCACAAAAAGGGGACCCCGTAAATAGTGAGTACGTAGTACTATTTACTCAACGTATGATAAAGGTGCCTTAAATAGGCCTATTCTAAGATTCAATATATTTTTTGTCTTAACTCACGCGATGTGGGGCCCCCATACCATATTTATACTTTTGACCATAGGGGGCCCCTGCAAATTTTTCGAAAAATAGCAGTCGCAAAACTAGCAAACAAACGTGTAGTAGCATACCAAGGGCCCCTCATCCTCAAGTGAAAGGCGCAAAAATAAGCCTTAAAAACGTTTTTTCTTCGCATAGGTAGCGAAATGTTAGAGTAGGATTTGCTTGCAGCATTATTTTAGTGGATTTAGAAGGGACCTAGTTAAACAGACTACTAAACCTCGTTAAAACTGAGGAATTTTGAAGGCTCAAAACGCACAAAAAGCCTCCAAAATAAGGTCAAATTCCGCAAAATTTTCTGGGGGGCATGTCCCCAGACCCCCCTAGCTTGGCATCGCCCCTTCGGGGCTCGCTCTTTTGCATCACCATCCAAGAAAAAATATTTTAGGGGGCCTCGAAAGATGATTTTGGAGGGGGCCCGCATTGCCTAGTTTCGGCCCTGCATTTGCGAAGTGATTAAGACTCAATTGAACAGGAACAGACTTAATACTTGGGTTGCATGGATAAATTACTACGCTTTAATACTTACCAAAGTGCTTTTTAATGAATCATAGCGTTATCAGTATTCATTGAAAGAAACAGCATTGTCAGGTAAAACTAATGGTCAACATTTTTGGCGTTCAAACTGTGTAATTTATGTGACATCATGAATGAAACCGGTAAACAACATTACTGTCTAGCACTTACGACTATTTTGACAGAAGCAACTTCCAACTCCAAACGACGAGCCGGCTGATGAAACACAGGTTTGAGGAAATGTGCAAGCAGGGGAGCAATATCTGGTTCCTGAAATAAATGCGAGAATAAAATTGAACTTAGTACAACATTTTGAAATACCAATGGCGAGGTTTCTTTACGTTACTATTACTGTAAGTTTTGAAAAACTTGCTGCATAAAAATATGACCCCACACGTAAAACACAATGCAAAAACCACATAACTAGGTGATTTAATACAATTGATAAATGTATGCTTAATTATATGTGTAAATTCAGACCTTCATCATATTTTTTTTAACACGTCCTATGCAGCACAATTGTAATCGAAATTTTAATGTTCGCCCAGAGCGTAACAAAGAGTTACAATGAGTCTATTTAGTAAGAATGAATTTTTAACAATAAGCATAAAATGACTTAGATCAATATATTGATATAAATCTATCAAACTTTCTGAAGTTAAACAGTTCAAAATTCTTGAATCCGTAAATCTAGGCAACAAACGTAAACAAATTTTTTATGTCTCGCAAAATTTTCATCGAACTTGCTCGATCATTTTGACGTTACGTACGAATTGTAACTGCTTACAAAGGTGTCATGTACAAATCTTGTTACTGACAAAACTTGGTAAAATTTATAGTCACTTTTTTATGACATTTTTGAACAACAATTGATTAATTGTAACACTGTAACATCATTTTGTTTGAGAATTTATTATTTTTAGCTTGCTAAGTAAGAAATAATTATAAGTTTTACGTTGGGAGCACTTTCAATTTAAGTTACTGGTGTGCTACAGCAAGCCTGGTGATAAAAATTTGTAAGCATTGCTACTTACTGTCAACGAATGATGATGGTGGTCCTACGTAATTTTCGCACGTTGATCCGACTGGCGTGAGTCCACTTCCACCGTTGGCAAGCAACAATTTGAGCAAAAACAGCAAAACAATTCCTCTATCATTTCCGGAACTTTGGCAACTACTTAGCACTCGTGAGATTCTTCCACTGTTTCGAGCGCCTTGACGACCACTTCGAAAATAGGGGGCAAATTGAGCAAATGTTATTGAAAATGATGGCGGAAGGGCGGGAAGTAGGGGGTTTCCAACACCTTGGAATGGATTAGTCCCAAGCTGTGTAATAGGAATATTTAAAGGCGGAAACACCGAATTTTGTCCAAACAACGGAGCAAGTAGTAAAAGACAACTCAAAGATATATTGCCTCCACTTAAAATTTGGCTATATAGAAAAAAATTTGTGTCGAGACCCAGTAGTCTTCCTTGCCTGCCACCTCTTTCATCATCGTCATCATCATCATCATCATCGTCATCGTCATCACAATAAACCGGTTTGACAAAAAGAGTTGTGACCAAGCAAATTACGGTCAACCCCATGATGATCTTCATTGTCACTTTCATTTTGATTATTTGTTTTCCTTTCCTTGAAGTGCTCGACGTTGCTAGAAGTATGATGAATTTCATCCAATGCTCACAGCTTATATTCCCAAAATTAAACACGTGACAAGGAGTCATAGCGTGTGCACATTGCAGATCGTGATAACGTCGTTATACTAATGCACATAATGCACAATGCAAAGACGTCCATGAAGTTTTATCATACGTAGGTTTACGTGCTTTGAGTTTTTTTATTATTTGACAAGAGTCGTGAAATGCATGCAAAGCAAATTTTTAAACTGCGATCTGCGACATTTTTTTGAAAGCATAAAGTCGCTTCAATCAGTACGGTAATTAAGTTTCCACCCGCGGCACAGGCGCACCTGCAGTTCTTCAAATGTTTGTTAGCCTATTACTGGTACTTTCTTTTTTATAGTAAGCCTGCACGTCCTTGAGTCTTAATGTTGACGTTGGATTTGTTCCCATTCACATATTGCTTTCGTCGCTCTCGTTTGACAAGGAAGCAATGTCACGAGATACATCATCGATTATCATTTGTGGACTCTAGCTTTTGTTGGGGGTGTATTGAGCAGTTCCTAGAAAAGTGCGCTAATATATCCGAGATACAAAAGTATCAAGATGTTAAACAGAGAGAGAGAGATTTTATTATTTTTTTTGCCAGTTCACGTTTCACAGAAAACCGATTACGCATACAGTAGTAATAGCACTGTTACACAGTACAATGATTTGTGCACAATGGCAGGAAGCACCAAAAAACCGTTAGGTTGTCGCTTCAAGATGCTCCCTAACACGAATGCAGTAAACAGTGAGATAAAAAAATGAAAAAAAAAGAAATACAAGTTAGTGGTAATACAATACGATATACGTAATACAATAAAGTTACGGATAGTACTGGACACAAACAAAAACAATAGCAGTCACTTCGGAAAGAGTGAATAAAAAAATAATAATAAAAGATTACTTAACACTTCGAAATGCAATTAGCAAGGGACAAATTAATGTTTCGACTATAACCAAAGTCTCGTCAGCCTTGCTACGCACAGCCAATCCAGGCTAAACTCATTCCAGACTGCAAAAACTCTGTTTTTGCATTGCTTTACCTGTACATCTCGACTTCATCTCTTTTCTAGGTTGTGCCCTATTTTTGGCAGGCGACTGGCCCCAAACAACGATACCCAATGAAAGAACCTATAACCACTAACCCACAACCAAGTTACCGTTAGCCTAACTAGCCCACATCACTAGAAGCCCCCATGGTAACCCACTCATTTGCAGCTGCAGACGCGTTTCGACCTTATTATGGTCTCATCAGTGCAGCATAGCAACCTCCCATCTTCCTAAAAAAAAAAAAAAAAATTCTAACCTTCCTAAGAACTACACACTCCAAATGTAAGCCTCTCCTCGTTCTGCTCAAGGTAGAACATTTGAAATAAAACCTTCAAGAAAATAATACAGGCTGGATTATGATGTCACAGATTCACTGTAAACAATCGATAAGAATAGAAAAGTCCGGTTGGTTTAAACACTATTTTCCCGGTAATCTGAGAAGGAATATTTTGTTTAAGGTTTGTAACTATACCAGTTACCAAAACCTACAAAAAACCTTTCTGCCCAACCCGTTCGCCCGTGAAAAAGCGGGGGACAAGGCAGGCACTGTGTCTGCGCATGCAGCCCAGAAAACACAGTGAACGTCAGCGCTTATCGGTGGTTTAAACATCAATATCCCGGTACGTTTGTCGAACTGCATGTACAGTTACAGGATCCAGCAAGATGATACAAAGAAGGATATGTAAGTCAAATAGAACAGGTAAAGCAATGCAAAAACAGAGTCTTTACAGTCTGGAATGAGTTTAGCCTGGATTGGCTGTGCGTAGCAAGGCTGACGAGACTTTGGTTATAGTCGAAATGCAATTAAATGTACTGTATATTTGTAGGCCTAAATGATGTCAATAGTGATCCAAGAGATATTTTTTGAATTTTTTTTTACAAGAAGTCCAATGTATGCTTTTATAGTTACTGTCCAATTTACACCATAATTTAGTCCCTCTAGAGTCTATAGGAAAGTTGGGTTTTGCAAAAGCTCTTGTTAACACGCGATAAGGCATAAAAGGCAGATTGCTAGAATCTAGTATTGTGGGCATGAACGGAGGCTATTTTTGTGAACGATTTGTAAAACACTTCGGCCAATTAAAACAAAGTAGGAGTTAATGGAGATGCGGAAATGTAGGCCTATATACGAGTACTTACAAGGTTTCGTCAGAGGAAGTTATAGTTGTCTGAAATAAAGGTTCTCGAAATAAATAGACCCTTCGAGCATTTTTTATTTGTGACATCACATTATCAAAAAATCTTCTCGCTTTCCTACGTTTTCAGATGGCGTAAGCCGATGAGTAATAAGCATTGTAAAAGAACATTTCGTCAAAAAGTACGAGATAATTTTGTTAATGAATAACAGTAAGCCATTTGCGAAGCAACAGTGTCAATTACACACAGTATCTCTTTCTTCCGCTGCAGCATATTGCTCAAGTGCATGCACACAAAAAAAACATGGGTCTTCCAGCACTTTTCTGGCAATTGAGAATGAGTATCGCAGGGAGTAGAAAAACCGCTGATCTTGCAATGTTATGAGACCTGAAAGCATCAACGTTTGCCAGTGGTCGGCAAGCTGTGGGCCTTTTGGCAATTTTTCGTGGGCCGCGGGCTATTCGGTTTTACCGAGTCTTTGTGGGCCGCATACAAATAAATAGTGAGGCTATACAAATAATAATAAAAATCTTCTCAGACTCTTTTGAAGGTTTCTGCAGCTTATGGCCAGGGGCTGACCCAGGGGAATAGGATGAGGGGTATGCATCCTCCCACCAGCCATTTTCAAAAGATTTTTTGATGTACTGCATACAATTTTTCCATAATTTCGAACCTTTTTGATAGCGATAAGCTTTGTTGAGGAGGCGCAGACTCTGCGAACATGCATGCAGTCTTCGGCTGGTCTTTCGTGCTATACCTCGGCGCCCGTGTTTTTTGTTTCATATAAATAGCTAAATTGAAGTGTGTGTCATGCCGGCTTCACTAAAAAAGTTCTGTTGTGTTCTTACGCCTTAAGCACGCATAATCGAAAATTTGCGCACAAAATGCATCATATTTGGCAAAGCACTCCGAATTAGGGTCAATAAATTTAAACAAAATTTGGCTGAAAATTATTCAAAAAGCATTAAAATAGCCATTACAGCATGTAAATTTTCAAAAAATTTCCGGGGGACCATGCCCCGGACCCCCCTAAAGCTTTTCTTGTTCCTTAATCAGCTTCAAATTTGTTCTGCAGAAAAAAATTACGCTTGGAACAGATGTGGAAATCATGGCTCCACCCTTTTAAAATTTCTTGCTACGTCACTGATGGCTACAAAAGCAAAACTTGTAGTACCATACACAAAAACGGATGTTGAGTGTCTGTATCTCTTTCATGCAATGCTCGCTTTGTTTCTTCTGTTCTATCGATGCGAGTGAGTAAAGAAAAAAAAGCACGCGTTTTGTATTTTCTTTGCTTTTAAATCAACGCACTGTTTTGTCAGTTTGTAGTTTGCAGTCGTGTTGCATATTGCATTCGTAGGCGTGGCTTTAAATGTAGTGGGCCTTCACTAGCTATTGAAAGGGTGATCTGGGCCGCGTTAAAAAAAAGTTGCCTACCACTGAAGTATGCTAATGTATCAATTAAGTATAACCAAAATTTTAGAGGGGTGAGCCTTATTAGACTCCCGGATCCTCCAAATAAAAAAATTGGACGTGAGTAGCACATTCGAATGTGATTTATGATAATATTCTCGGTAGAGTCGTTCTGTTTCAGCAGAATCAGCAAATATTTTTTATTGAAATACTGCAAGGTGGGGAGGAGTTTCTATTTTATCGCTGTGTTATTGAGGGGCCGGTTTCCGAAACTCAGACTTACATTGGTCCGTAGAGCGAAATTTGACATCCACTAATAATTTGACGGAATGACTGTTGCTGCGTTTAAAAATATCCAGCGTCAAATTGTCTGCGCGTCAAAAGGCCTAATGCAATGCAATGAAAGCATAAAAAGTTGATGAACTAAAATCAGTGACATGACTCAGCAGAAAAAGTAAAGGCCAAAAAAAGAATATTGGTGAAAGACGAAGTGCAGCAACATAAATCCAGATTGATTGTTTTTACTCTAATTAAGAAATGCAAATACTCAATTACCCAATGTCAATTGCAACGCAATGTCAATTGCAACAACGGAATGTCAATTGCAACAAGAAAATCCTTTTATTTCTCTTGTGTAACTTCGAAGTCTCGTTGTTGTTGCCAATAAATTCCCAATGACATATCACGATGTATGGAAGTAGTCTGAACTCTCGCGGTAATCTCACTAATTTAATTTAAAAGCGAAAATTGCATTTCATGGAAAATTAAATGTCATTCCCATTTCTATTACCACCAAAAAAATGTTAAACAATAGGAGCAGAACTGTGGCAAAAACTTCTAATTAAAAGCAGTGTTTAACATAATTTTAATCAAAGTGCTAATGTGCCTGACTTTTAGTAAACTTTATGATTCAAATGTTCATTAAAGTGCAATATTGATGATAATATTGTACACCACATTCGTTTCACAATCGGGTTGCATAATTGTTGTAGAGATAGCCTAATTAATTGACCAAAATTTTTCTGGGTAGGGTTGCAGCAGCTCTGTAGTGCCAATAACCTAACTTTTAATTTGAAAAATGAATCTTCAACAGTATTAAAAGACGTCATGCATGGCGTCATAGATCGAATTAATGCTGTAACCTGCTTTTTGCAAGTTCTTACCGGAAATATAAGGTAATATGGAGCTCGTTTCGTGCATTGGCCAAGCGTTACCTCAAGGGCGTGTTGGTAAATTTGAGCTACATGATTTGGCTAGCACTTAGCTTTATCAGCTCAACGTAGGTTACGGGTGATGAAGACTAAAAAAATATGCTCCTATTTATGTTTGTCGATGTTTCTCTCGATGTTTCGATGTTCGTGTTTGTCTCGATGTTTGTCGTAAATGTTTTTCGTTTGTCGTAAATGTTTGTTTTTCGTAAATGTTTGTCGTAATGTTTGTCGTGATGGATGTTTGTCGTAAATGTTTGTCGTAATGTTTGTCTTCTCGATGTTTGTCGTAAACATCGTGCAACTAATTTAGGCCAGTGGTAAAGATGCTTTAGTTTAAGATATCCATGATATACCTAAGAACTACGTTTTCTAGACCCGCTTATCCTTGTGGGAGGTTGCTGTGGCAGCTGCTCGAGTAGAACCTCCAAGTAGTGTTTCCTTTTTCCCGGATTTTCAACTTTCCGGAAAACAAAAAATTTTCAAAAAACTTCCCGAAAATCCTGAAAATTCTCAGGATTCCCGGTATTCGGGAAATTTCCGTAAAATTTCCCGAGACTTTTTCCCGAGCTTAATTGTTTTGCCTTTTTTTCTGGTTTTCAGCACTTCAGATCTCATTTTTAGCATTTTGTTACGTTGTTTTGACAAACTTAGTTTCAGTTTTTCAATTTTTTTGATAAATTGAGGAAAAAATTTTGATCTCACAAGCATATTTTTGTCTTAAAAATTTTGCGAATTTTGAAAAATAATTTTTAGTAGTTTAAGCAAAAAAAATGTTTAATTTGCAGTTAACGCATTTTTTGTGTAGGAGTGATAGGTAGCAGTACCGCTGAAATCCTTGCTAACGAAAAAAAATTTCCCGAGATCCCGACATAAAATTCCCGGGAAACGGGAAGTTCAAAAACTCCAAATTTCCCGAGAAATTTCCCGTCCCGATTTCCCCGGAAAAAACAATACCCCCAAGCATCTCGGTTCTTCTCTGCAAAAGGTAGATGCTGTGGTTGGATGCCAAGGCAAGACCAACTAAGATTTTTAACGTTATCTCATCATGGAGTGTCGGGACAGCCTCTAGGCCAGGGATGGCCAACCAGTCGGTTGCTAAGAGCCACATTACTCTTTGCTTTTCACCAAAGGGCCATATCATACGCAAGGGATAATGATCGCCTTAACATCACCATACCTCCTCTTGATACGCATACTTTTGCTTAACTACTGTAGATTAGTAGTACACCGACCGGATAGCTCAGTTGGTAACGACATCTCTATCGGTGCGAGCGGTCTGGAGTTCGCTGCCTGGGCCGGTCAAAGCGGACAAAGTGTCGCCACCGCTGCGATGTTTTTTCGGATTCGAAGCTGCGTTGTCCAAAGTCCGTAAGTTATATGGACTTTAGTGTTGCCCAAGCACAAAGCCGCGGAGATTACAGCTGAAATGGTCGAATGGCTAGAGCGTCCGCTTCTGGAGCTGCAGACTCGAGTTTGATTTCAAGTCGGATTTTCAAGTTGATTTCAAGTACGCTTCTGGAGCTGCAGTTGAAAAATTTCGCCCACTCCCTGCAAAAAATTGGTCACTATGATACATGATACCGATATAGATAATTTGGCCCCCCTTAAAATATTTTTCAAACACAATGCCTTTAAAATTGGTATATTCACAGCTTCCCTGATTGACGATCAGCATTAAAGGGACGGTGTGAAGAACAAGCCGGTAAGTTTACTCAATGTGCCGCAAGGAAAAACCCTTAGTGGGATTCCCCTATCTTGGTGTGATACTGGTTACGTGTGATACTGGTAGACAGATGGCCGGCATCTCCTAAGCAATTTATCATAGTGTTTTGATCGCTTTCCCCCGCCACTCGTTAACGCCTTGTCGTAATTCTCTATTTCTTTATTTTTTTTATTTATTTAATTGCATGTTTATCCTCCTATCACGAGAAAGCGATCAATGCGCTATAACGAGCTCGCTTACGAGTTGTCGGCCATCTGTCCACCACACCAACATGGGGAATCCCGCTAAGTGCCTTTCCTAACGACACAACAAGTAAACTTGCCGGCTTGTTCTCCACACTATCCCTTCAATGCTGAACGTCAAGCAGGGAAGCTGTGAATACCCATTTTAAAGTTATAGGTTTGACCTGACTTGGAATCAAACCCAAGTCTACAGCTCAAAAGACAGACGCTCTATACCACTCGGCCGTCTGAGCTCTAACAGTGATTGTTACGTGATAATGCAACTGAAGCGTTGCTAAACGCAACAGGATTACAGAACGAGGCAGCAGCTCTGATAGAAGAAACACAGCATGTGAAAAAGAGCCGCACCAAACCGGGCAAAGAGCCGCATGCGGCTCGCGAGCCGTGGGTTGTTCACCCCTGCTCTGGGCCCTCGACCAACCGGTGTTGAACACAGCCGTTTTTTGGCCGTTCTTTCCTGTTGGCAGGGCCGGTGCCAGAAGCTGCGGGACCCAATTAGAAATCTGACGGAGGGGTGCCTATTCTTTATAGTAAAATGCATGGATAGTTATACTAAAACAAAAACATAGGGCTTCATGCAAACCAAATAAAATAAATATTTAACACTTGCTATAAAACAATTCATGGTAATTTGGTTGCTTTTATTCAGAGCCGGCGCCAGAGCAGCCGACTTGGGGGGGGGGGACATATAAATCAATTTTGTAAATTACAAAAACGCTTCGTGCTGTTTTCATGCTACAGTCTACTTCATCAACGAAAACTTTGCAGCAAGCGGATATTAATCTGTACCCTAAGATGCGGTTTATGTCAGGGCCGCAATTAGAGGGGGCGCGGGGGGGCCAAGTCCCCCCTAAAAAAATTTCGCCCCCTCCCTGCAAAAAATTGGTTACTATAATACATGATACCGGTATAGGTAATTTGGCCTTCCTTAAAATATTTTTCGCCCCCCTTAGCATTTGCTTCTAGTTGCGGGCCTAGTTTATGTGCGTGTGTTATATATCACAGCTATCTCATGTCGTTTTACGAGTTCCAAGACAAAAGAAAAGCAGTGGAAGACGCTTGGTTGCTTGTCATTTGCGTCTACCATATCTACAAATAAGCAAATTAATTATGGAATTCCTCAAGGTTCCATTTGGGTCCACATTTTTTTCTGATCTATATAAACGATCTTCCTTTGTGCTTGGATACTATACCCAGATTGTTTGCTGATAATACGGCACTTTTGTTTCCTGGAAAGGACTTTAATAGTATGGAAAGTCTGGCTAATTTGGAACTCTCGAAGGTCTCAAAGTGGATGATGTCTAATAACTTAACTGTTAACGCTTCTAAAACTGTTGCTTTATAATTAACTATAGATCGCAATACTCGCAATCCTAACCCTGATATCACTCTTGTCCTCGACGGTCAAACTTGGAATCCAACTACTTCAGCAAGATACTTGGGAATCATTATAGATGATCACCTATCGTTCAAATCTCACATTAATCATCTTAAAAACAAAATGTCACGGTCTGTAGGAGTTACAACAAAACTAAGTTACTATCTTCCGTACAATACTTTGATAACTCTCTATTACACTTCATTTCAATCTCATTTGCTTTATGCCTTGCCAGTATAGGCTTCCACCTATCAAACGTATCTGCTAAAATTAATAAAACAACTTCGAAACAAGGCCTTCAAAATCATCTCGAAATGTCCAAAATTAGAAGCAGCGTAATACCGCAATACTATAGATTCAAGATTTTGAAACTTAAGATGTATACAACTTTGAAATCGCGAAGTTTATGCATCAATTTTCATACAAGAAATTGCCTATCCACTTTAACGACTACCGGTACTTTACTTATATTTCTGAGGTTTCTTCACTTACAACACGTCATATGCCTTTGATAATAACATCTTTTTACCCCGTACTTCTCATAGTCAACGATCAATAAAATACGTTGGTGTTAAAATATGGAATAATATTCCTTCTGAAATTAAAAAACTGCCTTTTCATAAATTCAAAGAGATTTACAAAAACTTTCTTTTGCGCAATTATAATACCGAAACAACCCCGTAATATCTCTTATTTTACAGGAATTATAGGGCCCGCTAAAGTCAATAAAGTCAAAATTTTTTTAGGACCTTATTACATGATCAAACATGTACTAACGTTCGTTTCAAACCTTCAGGAGTCTGTTTTGGTAGATTTTATAAGTCAAAATAAAGTCAAAATTTTGTATAAAGTTAAAACTGGCCAAAATTATCTTCATCAAAAATTTCCTAACCCTAACCCTTACAAAAACGAAAAAAACGTAGATTTTTTTGTGTTTTTTTGAATTTTTGAGCTGCTATTAAAATTTTATGCGCAGTTTTATTTGACACTTCCGAAATACAATACAAAATTTCAAGAACTTTTCAACATACACAACCCTAATAAGCTATCACAGCATCTTAGGAATATCGTAGTTGTGAATGTGACTTATGCATGTCCCACCTTATTTTCTTTACCTAACCCGTATTAACCGAAAGGGGGCAGAATCACTCTTCCCCAGGCGAGGATGTAAGAAACACAAACATTTGATGCATAAACTTACTCAGCACAACCAGTGTAAAATACCAGCAAACAGCAACACAAAATAATGCACGACAAAGCGCAATGTTTCGATCTTATGGGTCTCATCAGGTGCATGACAACCAAAACAAATCACATCAAAGCAAAGTCCTTAAAAGAACATTCCTAAATATGGTTTGCATAAATCAGTTTTCGAACGATGAAAAGCACTTCTGGCTTCTCAAAATGATATATACTGTGTTTTCTTTTTTTTTTTGGCAGATGTTCTGAGCCAAATTTTCAACCATTTTAAATTGATGCTGTTTAAATCTAAAGTTAGCCTAGCTTGATATTGTGAACTAGAAACTCATTCACTTGTTATACTGGTTACTACTGCTTATACCAAACTTGGGATTTGGATTGGAATGTTCTTTTAAGGACTTTGCTTTGATGTGATTTGTTTTGGTTGTCATGCACCTGATGAGACCCATAAGATCGAAACATTGCGCTTTGTCGTGCATTATTTTGTGTTGCTGTTTGCTGGTATTTTGCACTGGTTGTGCTGAGTAAGTTTATGCATCAAATGTTTGTGTTTCTTACATTCTCGCCTGGGGAAGAGTGATTCTGCCCCCTTTTGGTTAATACGGGTTAGGTAAAGAAAACAAGGTGGGACATGCATAAGTCACATTCACAACTACGATATTCTTATGATGCTGTGATAGCTTATTAGGGTTGTGTATGTTGAAAAGTTCTTGAAATTTTGTATTTTATTTGAATCTTGTGCTTTGCATAATTTTATTCCGAAATAGTAAGTTGAAATAGTAAAAATGCGTGCGCTAATTGAGAAGGAAATAGCACTTATTATGCATGAAATGTTTGTAAATTGCGGATTATAAACCATTTTTAATCAAAAAAGGGCAACAAGACGTAAGCAATTAGGCAAAAGCGGTTAGGTCAAAATAAAGCCAAAATTTTGCTAAAATAAAGTCAAAAATATGTTTTTAGGTCAAAAAAAAATAATGGCCCTAATTATTACTGTACATCTTTGAACACTTGATTTTAATAAAATTACGCATTGCGTAATCACTATTTATTAATATATTGCCTTTTCATTACTTTTTTGTTTATTGCTTTAATTTTGTTTTTTCTTAATTATTAAGAATAGCTGGGCTGCTGCTTGACTCGAAGACCAATGATCCCTTCACAGTTGCCTCGCATTTTGTGCTATTGTATGATGCTTTTGTGATTTAGCAACAAAAAAATAAACTTATTCTTGTTCGTTGTGAGACCTTGCTGTAAGATATTCCAAGGCTCACTGCCACGTATTGTGGATACTTGCTGCTTATTTTGTTAGCTTACTACACTTTTCAGACAGCATTTAATTCTAGAATTAAGCAGACCAGTTTTTCTGGAGTAATAGTATATTTCATGTACATGGTGAAAAAGTCGCAAACAGCAAAACAATACCAAGTATTTTGGTTGGCGGAAGAAGTGGTTCTGTTAATTAGTTCCCTAGTCTTCCATCGGTTGTTGGCGAAGCCGCGAATAGAATTTTACTTTTTTTTTGTTTCTTGGTAAGAAAAACACGAGAATCACCACAGCTAGTTCGAACGAGGATCTAATGTAACGCATCAGCAGTTCTTGACGTTTGCATTGCAAAGCATGGTGCATCTCCTTTTCTTATAACGAGTACTGTCATGACTGATGAAAAAAAAAAACACTTAAAATGATTGATGAAAAAAAAATGTACATGACTTTCACACAAGCTTTTGTTTTACTTTCATTGAATTTTTTCAGTTTTTAATTCAAAATGCAACTAATTGTTTGTCCAAAGGAGGTGCAAGTGCATTGACGAGGAACTGTTAACGCCGAGCTGCATGAAAGAGGGCTGCTTCCGCAGAGAATAGAGCAAGAGCTTCCTGAAACACGTAAACGCTTGTTAAAGTTGTCATAACCAAGAAACAAGCTGCACAAGTTACAGACACAGTCGTACTTGAAACCATAACTCCATTTTGCACTGTCTATGCGTAAAATCGAAAATCTTGGTAAGGTTACAATTTGCTATAGTTGCTTATCCGTTTAAGCGTGTTAAATCTATTGTTAAGAACATGACGTCAAAGTAAAACAAGCCACAAAATTGCAAAAATGGCCGTTTTCAAAACGCTATACCCCGAAACGAGGGGTAAGAAAGAGCAGTTTTTGCATTTTTTGTAACTAGTAAGCTCTGATAATACAACTTTTTCGTTTGACCGCCTATTGACAAAACGAGGTAGAAAACCAATGACGCAATAAAAAGATCGCATGCAGTTGATCGACCAAACCTGTTGTTGATGGAGCAAGTGGCTGACCATCTTGTTTGCAAACACATCTGTGCTGACCAAATCCTGGCGATTGTTCAACGCAGAATCGACAAGTAGGGGCACAATATCGAGTTCCTGCAATAAACACAATTCAGGACACTACACTTATTTACGTTTAGATTTACCATTTAGCAGAGGTGGGCATTTTTTTAAATGGGTTGAAGTGCAGCGCAACAAAGCGCAAAGTTTCCGTGAAGTCATGAAACGCAACGCAACTAGCGCAACCTAATTTTCAAATTGACTGAAGCGCAACGCAACTTTCGCAATCAATTTTTTTGGGATTAAAGCGCAACGCAACTTTCGCAATGAGGTTTATACAAAAGTAAAAGCGCAACGCAACTTCCGCAATAACGTTTATAGAAATGAAAAAGCGCAACGCAACTTTCGCAATGAAAAATTTAACAAAGCGCAACGAGCAGATGTATAGGAGCCTAAACAATGCAATTTTTTCTTGAGTTTATTTTGTAGGTGCTTTTAACAGCACGCAGTTGGATACAACGCGACAACGATTTTAATGCAAGTGAAAGAGTTTTGCGTGGTCAATGAACAGGAAAATTAAATAAGGAGCAAAAAAAGATGCGTTGCTGCCTTGTCGCGTGCCGTTAAAAGCATCTCATCCCGGTAAATCTTAATTTGCATACACGGCAAAGCTCAGCACAACAACAAACAAATACGATTTATTCAACAATCAATGATCTTTTCAAGCACTTGCAATTTTAAAAAGCGAAAGACTTTAGTGAACCTTATTTCTGATTGGCTGAAAATTTCTGCTACAATAGATTGACCTATATTGTACGCTTCAAGAAATAAACTGCCACTCTATTAAAAACAGTTACAAAAAAATGCTTACTTCAGCACGTTGCGCTTTAATTAATCCGACAAAGCGCAACGCAGTACTTCAACTTTCGACAGTGCGCAACGCAATAAAGCGCAAGCAACCAAATTCTTTTCAGTTCGCAGCGCAATAATGCGCACACTATTATATATTTTTTCACTTCGCAACGCAATAACGCGCAAGCAGGATTTATTTTCTTTGAAGCGCAGCGCAAGTTGCGCAAAGGCTAAAAATAATTTGGTAAAGCGCTTCGCAACTTCCGCTCGTGCGGAAGTTGTGCAACTTGCGCTTCAAAATGTGGAATGCTCACCTCTACCATTTAGACATGTAGGTTTATGCCTGTGCTATGCTACTTTTAGCGCCCTAGCTTTCATTTGAAAATTTGGATATCGAATTTCTCATAAATTCGAACTTCACTCTTTCGACTAAAACTTTTCAAATAAAATTGTGTCAATTTTTTTAGACTTTCTTGAACACTAGTTACCATGATTATATCAGGATGCATAGGATTAGCTTTAGCAAGCAGTTGTGGAAAATAAGTATTTGTATTTTGTTGCATATTCATCCTCCCATCACGAGAAAGCGATCAATACGCTATAACGAGCTCGCTTAGGAGTTGTCGGCCCTCTGTTCACCACACCAATATGGGAGAATTCCGCTAAGTGCCTTTCCCAACGGCACAACAAGTAAACTTGCCGGCTTGCTCTCCACAGTGTCCCTTTAATGCTGAGCGTCAAGTAGGGAAGCTGTGAATACCAACTTCAAAGTCATTGGTTTGACCCGATTCAGAATCAAACCCAAGTCTACAGCTCCCCAAGTGGACGCTCTTATCACTCGGCCATCCGAGCTATCATTCGGCTATCAGCAAGTCGATGGGCTTAAGCAACAGAAAACAAACTACTACCAAATGTTTGAAAATATATTACCGGTAAGCCTACGGTGATTTTTTTCGGAAAGCTAGATATCTCCACCTTCCTGCAAACAGCGGCAAAATATGTCCAACTGTCTCGCTTTGATTATTTATGATAGTGCTTCTTCAATTAACTTACTGTCAATAAATGTTGTGGCTGTGGCTGGGAATGGGTAGGCAGCGCATTTCCCACCTAAAACAATTTAAATCATGAGAAAAATGATCAATTTTAAGAATAAAATAGCTTAATGATGCAGCGCAATTAAGGAACACAAACTAAAAGCTTAACAATCAAAACGTCTAGCTAATAAGTATCGTTAATTAACTCAATGACTTGATAACATAGCTTACCCCATACAGTTATGAAATTATTTCGGCAAGAGCATCTTCGGCCAGCTGAGGTATAACGCGAAAGACATCGCTGGAGGCCGGAACAGGCAGGGTAGCAGTATCTCGATCCTAAATTATACATAGATTATGAAAAACGCGTAAAAGGAGCAATCCTTACTGCATGTATTGCAGACATCTTTATTTTCAGTAAAGCTACAATATTGTGCATATGGCTTAGCCTTGAAGAGTATAACTAATGTTTGCAATAAAATCACCGACATTACTTACAACTTACGAGTGGTAGGCTACTAATCGTGGGTTAAAGATCCATGAGCTTAGATTGTTATAACGTTTTGCCGATGCCAACATTAGTTACCCAGAGATTCAATCATGATTGTGCAATAAATAAAAGAATGCTTAAGGCACTTGGACCGCTGCGCATTTTAGGCTACATGTTTTGATCGATTAGACCAGCGTTTTTCAAATTGGGACTATTCTTAGGGGAGGCGCGAATGTTAACCACAATCGTTTAAAAATACTCGTATGATAACTTGATAAGCTATAGCATAATCCGTTTAATTGCATAGAAACAACAGCTATTTGTTTGATTAACCGAAGTGTTAGATGCAAAATCAAGTGAGGTCATTTTATTTAAAATTATTAGCTCGCAAGCAAGAAATCTAAGCCAGTATCCAAAGTCTTGCTTTACTAAACTTTTAAGGTAAATGTGACGTCCTAATGCGATATGATTCGTATTATCAAATGATTTCGCAGTAACACTCGAAAACGCAATAGCCAAGTCCAGCTGCCCTATCAACGGCAGTTATTCATCTAATTTAATCAAAAAGTAATGGGGAAATAATCAAAAACAATGCAGTAAATGTCATCAAAATTAAATCATAATATAGAGAGATCATAAAATCAGCAAAAGAGATTTACTCCTCTTTTGCTGTAAAGCGAGATTTAACAGCCTTTGCGCTAATAGACAAGCGGATCCATCTCATTGAAAGACGAAAATGAATGCTGGTACTCTTTCTTTGTTTTACAGTTCGTGTTAAAATTTTTTTGTGTTTTTTATTATTTTATAAAATAGAGGGAGCCGTCATGAAACTGAACATCTGTAAGGGAGGCGTGGAAACACAAAGTTTGAAAACCACTGGATTAGGCTAACTTTCATGGCTAGCAGTAGCACCAAAATTACGAAGTAAAGATAACCGTTACCAAAAGTGAAACTTTTGCAATATTATCATACTTACTGTCTGGGTTTGGTTCAACTCCAAGACTTGGGGACGGTAGTAGGTTTCGATAATTTCTACAAGAATTGGAGACTGTAAAAAGAATGTAATCATACAGTACCGGTTTTTGTGACTGTCAGAATGCTTTTCAAATTACGCTTTCATAACCTCTTAATCTATTACTGCAACTTGAAACTATAGTTTCAAGTTGCATTCTATATTTTCAAGTTCGTTTATTTTTTTTATAGTTTACTATAGTTTCAAGTTTCATAGTTATAGTTTCAAGTTCAAGTTAAAACTATAGTTTCAAGTTAGTTTCAAGTTGCAGTAATAGAATAAGAGATGGGAAAAGATGTTAATCAAATACTTCAAGTTCCAAGAATTGCGTTTACCGCAAAGGGCAAAGAATTTGATAAAAAAACAAACAAATGAAATTTGCACTATACCTCGCAGTTTGATTCAAAGCAGCTTAAAGCACATGTTTTTTGGACAAATTTACCAAAAATTTTTCGGGATGTAAAACATTCAACTTAAATGCAACTTAGTATAAACTTCTGCTTGACGAATAACTCATGAAAATGGTAATAGGCCTACTGTAAAACGCGAACTTTTAAACCGGACAATAGCAATCAGGAGCCCGAAATGCATGTCACGATGCATGCCATCATGCAAGTGAAGACAGAAAACTCATATGCAAAAAGAAGGTTGATGTCAGCTTGTGTGCTAACCTAGCGTCTACAAAATGGAGACGATATGACTGTTACAAAATCAACTGGAATGCTACTTTTGTTTTTTTGTTTTAACTGCATTGCATGCTTACTACTTCGTACTAGCCACTGGCAAAAAGTACATGGTGGAAAATCCGAAATACAATTTACATCATTTCACAAAAATAAAAAATATTTTTCAAAGAATTTTTAAAGAACAGTAAGACTGAAAGCTCGAAAATATGGTTTAATTAATTATTGCTGAGCGCAGAGGAGCAATTAATGCTTCAAAATGCGAGAGGGAGTAGCAATTTTCCTCTTTTTCGGTGAAAAATAAAGTTAAATAAGCTCAAGGACAAAGCTTCAAAAACAGTTTCGACGTACTTGTTGTAATATTTCGACAGTAACATCTTCCGCTAGAGCCTGGCAAACATCTTTGACCGCTTCTGCAACGAGGGTAGCAGTGTCTGTTTCCTGCAAAAAAAATCCGCAAAAATTAGATTATTAGCTTGATTTAACTCATAAAAGCGATGTTTACCAGCCCAAACAGCCTACAGACACTTTTGTCTTTCTAGCGCAATTACAGACATGAAGGCGCATTACCGCTAAACATTAATCTGAAGCTAAGAATCACTTTCGTGATGACAACTCGGGCACTCTAACCGCTAAACTGCTCATGATAGTTAAAAGTTCAACTAAAAATTGGTTGATTGAAGTGTTTCTGCGCGGTTAGGCCAAAGTAAATAAAGATGTATGAGCAGTTTCAGGACTTCCAGCTGACAATATCACTTTTCACAAGCATATGAAAGCGGACAAAAAATCAAAATATATCATCAAGAATTACCAAATTAAGTTACTAAATTCCAAATTTTCTTTTTACCAACGTTCTTTTCTTCACTCCATTCACGTTACAACCAGTACCCAAAATATTGTGACTATTTCCCCAGCATGGTAACGCCGCTTTTAAAATGGCGATGTGTTTTACTTTTGGCCAAATAGCTAAAATTATTTGGTAAACAAAGTTGTAATATAATGGAACCGCGTGGTTCTACTCGTTTATTATTTTCTTTTATCCGTGGACTAAAATCGCAAACCTATTTTTACCGGTGGCATGTATTATAGAAGATTTATAGAATGAACTAAAATTATGCGGTAGAAACATTATGAATAAAAACTGACACTCGAGTTACACACTTACGGTGATAAAACTGTCCTGAAATGTAGTTGAAACAGATTGAAACTGGACGCACTGGTTGTCGTTGGATAGGAACTGGTTCTGGTTGGAAAGGAACTGGTTCTGGTTGGAAAGGAACTGGTTCTGGTTGGAAAGGAACTGGTTCTGGTTGGAAAGGAACTGGTTCTGGTTTGAAAGGAACTGGTTCTGGTTGGAAAGGAACTGGTTGTAGTTGGAAAGGTACTGCAAATGCAAAAGTGATCAAATTAACTTATAAAAAGATCAATATTTTAGCTGTTTTAATAGCATGGCTTACTAAAATTCTGTCACAGTATTACCGAACAGTAAACAATATGATTCAAAAAGAAATACACCTGAAAAGACAGCTTATTTTTAAAAGGAGCTAACGATACAAAAAAAAAAACAAATGAAGATTTACGGCCAACATTTTGTTGTATTTACAATAAATTGCGCATGACCTCGTGAATTAGTTTAGTTGTTAAAAAATTCGTTAATACTTACGAATGGTTTGACAGAAACAATTTCCAGCTGTTGAAACGCAACTACTACCGAAGGTGCAAGCAGGATAGCAATATCTCCTTCCTAGAAAAAAAAATTTCAGAATAAATTTTTAGGATAATATCAAAAGTACTCATTCTCAGAGTCCATTAAATCAATATAATTGCGACCCGAAAAAAAATCAAGTAAATAAGTTAAGCAAGGAGATGCAAAAAGCACTGGAGATTGATTTGCAAATTGTTAATGTGGAAAGTTTACATTAGCTTCACGCGCTAAAAGTTGGAGACTCATAGAAGAACGGTTGGCTAAAGTTCACAAATCTTCTTCATTATGTGAATTGACCGTTGCATCAAACGCAGAGCTAATATTCTATACCCTACGCCAGAGCAGTGCGACGCAAAATCGGTTAAACTACTAAAATACAAAAATATGCTAGTTTTTCTGTACATTTTTAAGACTTATTCTCCTACTGAAGAGCCTTCACGGCGATTGGGCGAAGCAGTTTAGGAATTTTCCCTCGTCCATTGCCCACAATCGCTATTACGCACAGCAAAGAATACTTTCGTTCGGTGAATTTACTGTAATAGTCTAAATTGCAGGTTTTGCTACGTGAAAAAAACTAGTGCGCGTATTGGGAAACAACTCAGACCTCCACGTGGTTAAGACCAAAAAGGCAAAGGTAACCATGCAATTAAATAGACGACTCTATGTAACATCACGCAAAGTTTCAACAAAGCAAGATAATTCAAAAGCTACGTAACTAGATTAATCGATACAATTTACTAAGCAAATATAGACATACACACATCAACTGTGGGAGAAGTAACAGTCACTAAAGCTCGAAGTTGATAGGCCTAAGTGAATATATTACCGAAAATTTAGCTTAGCTTAACATTATTTTGCGCTCTACGCGCTGCAGATGTAACTGGTGTCAACTAATTATATTTTCTTGAAGTATGACTTACAAATATGGGAATAGTAATTAAGGCTACTTATATGATATTCGCACTAAGCGACTGCAATTTGCATGTGATCAGTTCGACATTTGAGAACCAAAAAGCCCTATTAACACTTGTTAAAGTTGAGGTTGTCATTTAAAATTCTAGAACGCGTTTATCAAGGCTACGAAACAATCTAATGCAGTTTCTGATCTCCAACTCAGGGATTCTCACCCGTGGTCCTCGGCCCCCAAAGCGGCCGCGTAATGTTCTTTAGGGGGCCACGAGCGAAGGCTTCATAAACAAAACTAGGGGTGTATTCTTCAGAGGTTTAAAATTTTCAACGCACATCCTGCAATATGACAGGGCAAACGCGTTAACTACTGTACAATATTTATTTTCTCTCGTTAAACTTTGTAATATCAGCGCAGTCTGCGTCCATTTTTTTTTTGATGAACAACAAATCGCGTTGTAGCAGGAGTGATTTGTATCTCTTTCCGTACGATTCAAATGCAAGAAGTGTTCAATTTTACGATTGAACCCATGTGCAACGTCACAATCCATGTCCACAGCTAAAAAGCAATGTTCTTCCTGGCCTACCGAACGAGAAGTCAGGACGACTTCCTCTTGTCGGGTCGGAGGGATTTTGACTTGAGTGGTAACGTAGACACACGAGTGGCTACGTACCACAACGGTTAAATTTTTTTAGATAAGTTTATCCGAAGGGATAAGTGATCGCGGGAAGATCATGCGTTCTGGAAGATACATGTATCTAACCTGTGTGCGGCTGATGAGGGCTAATAGCCCGAAACAGCGCTGTCCCGTTCAACGGTTACACTTAGTCTAGTTGCACCATGGTTGTATCAATGCGGTTGTCGTCAATTGCTGGTCATTTTCGAAAGTTTGGCAGTCAATGTATACGTTTTAAAGTTGTAGTCCATTATGTTCAGAGGAGTGGAATTAAGTGCTGACAATATAATTAAAAATCCATTTTCTAGAAGAAATTACGATGGAAAATTGAAAATAGTATCAACAGCTAATTAGAAGGTTTTTATTGATTTTGTTTCGTTCGTTTTTTTTTTTAAACAAATAATTTTTATTTCTGGAGCAAGACTTTTCAAATTATACTCAGGGGGGCACGGTCTTTCAGAGTCACAGTCAATGGGGCCATGTCTCAGAAGAGGTTGAGAACCACAGATCTAACTATTTCTTCAAAATCTTCTCAGTCATTGTGACGTGCTAATGAAAATCGTAATCGGTTAAAAAAAAGCATCATGCAAACCAATTTATAAAGCTTTTAGCCACTTTTTTGAGCACCAAATGATCATGAATTTTTAAGTTTAATAATAGCCGTCCAAGTATGGCAACATAGTGGAAACGTTAAGCTGTCCCTTGCAACGTTTTTATTTATTCATTAGTCGACTCTATGGCATTATTTTTTGTGACAAGAGTTATAAATACGCTACTTACTGTCAATGAACACTGACGGTCTTCCTACATGGTTTCTGCATGCAGCTGATGAGAGTCCACTTCCTTGGTTGGCAAGCAACAGACTCAACAAAAATACAAGAACAGTTTGTCTATCGTTTCCGGAACTTTGGCAACTAGTTAATGCTCGTGAGATTCTTCCATTGTTTCGAGCGCCTTGACGATCACTTAGAAAATAGGGGGCAAGTTGAGCAAAAGTTATCAAGGTTGACGGTGGTATGGGCGGAGGTAGGGGGTTTCCATCAATGTCGAGTGAATCAATAAACTGTGTTATAGAAATATTTAAAGGCGGAAACACCGAATTTTGTCCAAACAACGGAGCAAGTAGTAAAAGACAACTCAAAGATATATTGCCTTCACTAAAAAATTGGCTATACAAGAAAAAATTTGGGTCGAGACCCAGTAGTCTTCCTTGCCTGCCACCTCTTTCATCATCATCATCGTCATCATCATCATCGTCGTCATCATCATCGTCGTCGTCGTCGTCATCACAATAAACCGGTTTGACAAACAGCGTCGTGACCAAGCAAATTACGGTCAACCCTATGATGACCTTCATAGTCACTTTCATTTTGATTATTTCGTTTTGCTTTTTTGAAGCGCTCGCCGTTGTTAAAAATATGATCTTCAACATTGCTCGTTCACAGCTTTTAATCTCAAAACTAAACACGTGACAAGGAATCGTTGCTCCTACATATTGCCGATCGTGATGACGATATTATTGTGCAGATAATGCACAATGCAAAGACGTCCATGAAGTTTTGCCATACGTAGGCTTACGTGGTTTGAAATTTTGTTCATTTTGACAAAGGTCATGAAATGCGTGCAAAGCAAAGTTATTATACCACAGTTGTTGGCATTTCTTTTGAAGCAAAAATTTCAATTTCAATCAGTGATTAGTCAACCAACCACAAGGTTGGGGTGCCACTGTTTCGACCATATTAGGTCTTGTTAGAAAAGGTTAGAGCTGTTTGGAGTGACGATCCTCAAACCAATTTGTGGACGTAGAAAAAATTTTTGTTTTAAATGCGACAAAGCAAAATACCTTCTTTACCAAAGTGCTAAAAACAAATAAGCGACGAGTAATGCTGAATCAGGGGGCCAGCAACCAAGTGCAAAGCAAAAAACGCATCACCTGATCTTATGAGAGCCACTGTTTTGACTTATTTTATAATTTACAAGTAAAAAAAAACGGGCATAAAATGTAAGTAATGAAGTAGGATAGACGTGTCCAAAATACATTCCATATCATGCAACTACAAACAGACAGAAAGAGTCCTCAGTGCACTTTTATAATTTTTATTAATTCTATTTTTCTCAGTCACATATCTAGTTTGTCTTTGAATCACTATTAATACTATCCATGTTTAACTAGTTTGTGTTATCGTACACCCAGTGATGGGCACGATAAATCTTTCTGAACTAAAGTCATAACGATAATCGATAATTTCAAAAAGCCCTGGGCGATACCGGTAATCGATAAATCAGAACTTCTTAAAGCGATATCGTTAATCGATAAATTATCGCCGACAAATTTTTCCGATAGGCTAAATGTTGCGGTAAATTTTCAAAGTATTTGACAATTTTTTTTGTAGTCAAATTGCAAAAAATGTTTTTACAGATTGTTTTATTGTAATCAGTATTTATTAAATTTTTTTTACCTCGTTTAGTACACCTCTACGTGTGCACCACTTGTACTAAGCATACCAAAGTTCTTACCATATTTAGTACACCTCTATAAGTGCTGCATTAATTGCATGACGCACATCAAGACAGTATGCCAACCCAATTTTCTGCTATGTTCAATTGAGCCCAGCCTTATGAATGGTGTCCATTGTTTTGGAAATCCTCTCTTTTAAGTTATGTTTTGCAACTTTGTTCGATAGACGATATCTTTCACGCAACCCATTTATTTTTATATTGAAGAGTAACAATTTTATACAGGTTCATCATTAAACACATAAAAACACTGCTTTAACCACAACATTTTAGTTTGAATAAAAAATTTAATAAACACTGATTAAAATATAACAAATCTATATGAAATAATTATCTCATCAAAAGCTTTTGCAATAACAAAAAAAAAAAATCGCAAACATCTTCTATGCTCGCGGCATTGCGCCGAATTGTGTAACGAGTGGCGGTGTCCATATCCGTGGCTTAGCGCCTGGGCAACATAGTCCCAAAGAAAGTAGCAGCGAGGGCTAGCCGTTGGCGACCGTGCACGTATTGACCGGCCAAGGAAACGATCCTACAACCTCCCGCACCGATGGCGATGTCTTCAACCATTAAGCAAACCGGCCGGTGCTTTTGTAAAAGATTTTTTTAAATTGCAACAAGGTTTTATGGACACTGTGTATTTACCATGGCGCCAACTCATTAACTTTGAACACCGTGTGCATAAAGAATTCAACAGCGATAACAAAATTGCGATAACTTATCGGCGATAACAAACAGAGATGGGCATTTATTGAGATAATTTATCGGCGATAATTTATAACCGAGTATCGTTATCGCTCAAAATAGTTTGGATTTATCGATTACCGATATCGCTTTTGCATTATATTTTGTTATCGCCGATAAATTATCGCGATAAACGATTTGTTATGCTCACAGTGTTCTGTTAAGAACGCGTAGGCTACTAGATTACCATCTAGCGTCTGTCCTTTTGATGTCCCAGAAGGAGCTCCTGGGTCTTCGCTCTTTTGCTGATAAACCAAACCAAAGTAAAATATATTGGTGTCTCCAGTGGATTGAAGCTGTAAGAATCGTCAATGACCTGCCTCTTACCACCCCTAGCGAAAAAATGGTTTGTCAGCAAAAGGGCTCCTGGGTTTTCGCTCTTTTGCTGATAAACTATGTTCAAAGTTAGTGAGTTGGCGCTATGGAAAAAGCACACGGTGTCCATCAAATCTTGTTACAAATTAAAAAATTCTCTCTTAGCTCTGTTTGATGCCACGGCAGAGTCCGTGAACTGTTCTCTCATTTTGAAATATCTAGAAAACATTTTTACAACTTGACTTAACGGTACCAAAAAAAAAATTTCGTCAAACACATTGAAAATTCACCGTAACATTTATTGGGAAAATTTATCGGCGATAATTCATCGATTGCCGCTATCGCTTCAAGAAATTGAGATTTATCGATTATCGGTATCGCCCAGAGCTTTTTTGAAATTATCGATTATCGTTATCGTTTTGGCACAAAAAGGTTTATCGTGCATCACTGGTAACAAAGTATATTGCAAATGCTTGATTGGTAATCAATAAATCAAAACTATTTTGAGCGATAACAGCTCAAATTTTGAGTGATATTTTGATTGATGACATTGATCAAATTTTGAGTGATATTTTGGCGCTATTTTGAGCGATAACAGATCAACCAGTAGTTCGTTGCCGACGATGCTGGATCAACTGGTAGTTCGTTGCCGACGATGCTGGATCAACCAGTAGTTCGTTGCCGACGATGCTGGATCAACTGGTAGTTCGTTGCCGACGATGCGCAAAATTGTAATTTCGTCATTATGATATGTGGTAGGTAGATGCTTTTTCGCCACTGTTCTGATGATGTTTACCAAAAAAAAACTAGTGAATATCGGTAAAACTATAGAAATTTCTATAGTTTTATATAACGCATTTTATGTAACGTTTTATGTGACATTTTATGTAACGTTTATCTCGATAATAATATCTCGAGACGTAGGATTTGCGTCGATAAGTCCATCACTGGTAATTAACATGGTCAAAAACGTGAAAAATGCCGACTGCGGCATGATTTCGCGCAATGACGTCATGCTTGATATCTTCTACACTACATTTTTGAAGGTGTGTTTTTTAATTTAAACGTTAATTTATTGAAAATAGAGCTACAAGCTTAAACCCAATCCCCAAAATTCATAATTATTTAATTATGGTATTTTAATTACAACACAATTACGAAAGGAACGTGTTGTAATATGGAAATGTCAACACACTTTAATCAACATTTGAACTATGAATTTATTAAAAAGTTGAATGCATTTAATTTTTTAATTAAAATTATGCACTGTTTGTTTAAGCAAAAATTTTGCCAACTTTTTTCCACTGACGGTTGTAACATGTTGTTAGCGGTAATAGATATGGAATGACATTTAATTTTTTTATGAAATGCAATTTTCACTTTTAATTAGATTTGTAAGATTGCCGAGAATCCAGACTACCTTCATGAAACGTGATAATTCATTGGCACAACAATGGGGTTTGGAAATCGCAGAAAAAATAACATAAAGATTTTACTTGTTTAATTTGACATTTTCTTTTTGTTTGGGGTATAATGCATTTTGCATTTCCTAAATATAGTAACAGAAATCAATGTAAATTTACGCTGCTGTACTTTGTCCTCTTACAATTTTTTATGTGATTTTTACTTTTTTCCGGTTTGGAATAAATAGTTTAACTAGCTGTATTTCATCCGTTGTTTCGCGCTTTCACTGCATTGTTTAACTTTGCTTTATTTTTCGTTGCTCGGTCCTCATTCGTTGTACAGGCAATTTGACTCAGGTTGTTTTACCACAAGGTAGCTTTGTGGCACCATAAACAAAAAATCTTTGTATGTTTTGAATCGGTGAGGATCTCTACTCCATGCTGCTCTCTCAGAAGGCCTAATATTAATTGTTTTGTGTAATGTCTCGTTTTATTTTTCCTGTTTATAATTTAGTGTTTTGTCTGGTGTGCCCACTCCGGTGGTGAAATAAAAAAAAAAAACAGATGGCCCAGTGGTATGAGCGTCCGCCTTGGGAGCTGTAGAATTGGGTTTGATTCCTAGTCGGGTCAAACCAATGACTTTAAAATTGGTATTCACAGCTTCCCTGCTTGACGCTCAGCGTTAACGAGACAGTGTGGAGAACAAGCCGGCAAGTTTACTAGTTGTACCGTTGGGAAAGGCATTTAGCGGAATCTTGGTGTGGTGGGCAGGTGGCCGACAACTCCTACGCCAGCTCGTACAGCGCATTGATCGCTCTCTCGTGATAAGAGGATAAATATTCAACTAAATAATAATAATGACAATTAATCGGTAATAAATTATCGCCGACAAATCATCTCCATAGATGCCCATCTCTGCGGACACCCAGCTGTTTCTATGAATACATATAGAATATTTAGATACATATAGAATATTTAGGATACTTAAAAAGTAAAACCATTGCACTTTCTTGATTAATACTGATTTGTCCAAATGCTGCAAACGCAGCCCTATTGTTTCCAAACGCAAAGAAAGAGTAATTGAAAAATTAATTTAAACGAACAAATGCCAATATAGACCTAATTCCAAACATCTCGCAGTTCGAAACAATGACAAAAACATGCGACACTAGTTCATCATTGTATCCACAAAAAGAATCCAACTTAGCCTGTAAAAATAAGCATCGTAATCTTTGCATTTTAAGGGAAGCAACTGCAAAACAACTTCATTATTAAAAGTTTGCAAATTAGTCGGCAAAGCTTTATGATGTGCATTGTGACAAATCTGATTATTAGTAACACTTACAGCAGAGTCACAATAATATTCGGAATTAAATTTTGACCATCTTGTAACTCATAGCTATATCATATTACAATTTTTGATTTTTGCAATTTTTTATCTTCTAACTGCTGAGTTTTGTTTGGCTTATTAGATTGATGAATTCTTGGTGATGCGCTGATAGCATAAAAGCATGAGGTATCAGATTTGAATATTTGACTTTAACTGTTTCTTTTCTTTTTTTTTTATTTCACCACCGGAGTGGGCACACCAGACAAAACACTAAATTATAAACAGGAAAAATAAAACGAGACATTACACAAAACAATTAATATTAGGCCTTCTGAGAGAGCAGCATGGAGTAGAGATCCTCACCGATTCAAAACATACAAAGATTTTTTGTTTATGGTGCCACAAAGCTACCTTGTGGTAAAACAACCTGAGTCAAATTGCCTGTACAACGAATGAGGACCGAGCAACGAAAAATAAAGCAAAGTTAAACAATGCAGTGAAAGCGCGAAACAACGGATGAAATACAGCTAGTTAAACTATTTATTCCAAACCGGAAAAAAGTAAAAATCACATAAAAAATTGTAAGAGGACAAAGTACAGCAGCGTAAATTTACATTGATTTCTGTTACTATATTTAGGAAATGCAAAATGCATTATACCCCAAACAAAAAGAAAATGTCAAATTAAACAAGTAAAATCTTTATGTTATTTTTTCTGCGATTTCCAAACCCCATTGTTGTGCCAATGAATTATCACGTTTCATGAAGGTAGTCTGGATTCTCGGCAATCTTACAAATCTAATTAAAGTGAAAATTGCATTTCATAAAAAAATTAAATGTCATTCATATCTATTACCGCTAACAACATGTTACAACCGTCAGTGGAAAAAAGTTGGCAAAATTTTTGCTTAAACAAACAGTGCATAATTTTAATTAAAAAATTAAATGCATTCAACTTTTTAATAAATTCATAGTTCAAATGTTGATTAAAGTGTGTTGACATTTCCATATTACAACACGTTCCTTTCGTAATTGTGTTGTAATTAAAATACCATAATTAAATAATTATGAATTTTGGGGATTGGGTTTAAGCTTGTAGCTCTATTTTCAATAAATTAACGTTTAAATTAAAAAACACACCTTCAAAAATGTAGTGTAGAAGATATCAAGCATGACGTCATTGCGCGAAATCATGCCGCAGTCGGCATTTTTCACGTTTTTGACCATGTTAATTACCAGTGATGGACTTATCGACGCAAATCCTACGTCTCGAGATATTATTATCGAGATAAACGTTACATAAAATGTCACATAAAACGTTACATAAAATGCGTTATATAAAACTATAGAAATTTCTATAGTTTTACCGATATTCACTAGTTTTTTTTTGGTAAACATCATCAGAACAGTGGCGAAAAAGCATCTACCTACCACATATCATAATGACGAAATTACAATTTTTGCGCATCGTCGGCAACGAACTACCAGTTGATCCAGCATCGTCGGCAACGAACTACTGGTTGATCCAGCATCGTCGGCAACGAACTACCAGTTGATCCAGCATCGTCGGCAACGAACTACTGGTTGATCCAGCATCGTCGGCAACGAACTACCAGTTGATCCAGCATCGTCGGCAACGAACAACTAGTTGATCCAACATCGTCGGCAACGAACTACCAGTTGATCCAGCATCGTCGGCAACGAACTACCAGTTGATCCAGCATCGTCGGCAACGAACTACCAGTTGATTCAGCATCGTCGGCAACGAACTACCAGTTGATCCAGCATCGTCGGCAACGAACTACCAGTTGATCCAGCATCGTCGGCAACGAACTACTAGTTGATCCAGCGAATTGATGATAAAAAGATTAAGCGCGTGACGTTCACGAAACTAAAAAAGCCCACCAATCAGAGCAGATATCTAAAATTGTTAAACTGCGAATGTCTGTTTCGTTTTAAAGGCTCATCAAATTGTGCACTTATTCGCACTGTATCGACTCAGTGTTTTTAAGTTAAGTTTTTAAATGCACCCACCGAAAAGATTTATTCTATTTCAGAGAGTGTAAATTTTAAACAATCTTATGTTTTTAAACTTTGGGCTGATTTCGTATTGATCTTACAATGGAAATTACTGTTTATCTGTTTTGATTGGTTTTAAAATTTTATTCTCAGAACACGTATTCTTACTACCGTATTTATGAAAATAATCAAGAATATCTTTTCAAAGAATAACAAAGTTACCAGTCAAATAACGTTTTATGTAACGCATTTAGAAATTTCTATAGTTAATCTCAGTTTATCGTTACCCGCACACGAGAGTACTTAACTTTTTAAGTACCGCAGGCCAAATAGTTTACATGCAATGACTGATAGTTAGCCTTTGCCATTTTTTTTCGCTTGGTTCAGGCCTTGGGGAAACAAGCTTATACCGGACTCAAGCAAAATGCAGACTTGCAAAAACGTTTGAACAAAAACGTTGCAAGCTATTAAATGTTAAGCGCAAATCATCTTTCGTTGACTGGTATCATTTCACGAAAAGAGTCGTAATCAAGTATAGCTATCAGCTCACAAAGAATCTGTAGCATTGGTATATTTTAACTTATTCGTGCCGAAGCGTCTTGCCTGCCTTTTTATTTTTAAAATTTTTTGATTTGCGCTGATGCGAAGTCAAGCAAATAAAATATTTCACGTTAAGTTTTGCTTTGTTGTTGCAAGTTCTAAAATTTACAGAGGAAGCACCCAGTCGGGTACGCTGGGCATATACGAAGGCAAAAGCGATTCAGCAACAACAAAAATAACAAACCTCAAAAAGAAAAAGTTAAATACTTTTCTACGAAGTAATGAATGACGAAATCATGATCTTAGACATTCATTCAGTGGCGTATCCAATAGGACAGGGGTGGCGAACCTATGCAGTGTGGCACGCCGCAGATCTTTCTCTGGCACGCCACTTGATACTTTAATCTTGATTTTGTTTAACTCAGGGGTCTTACTCTTCAACCTCTTACAAAGCGTGGGTCCGAATTGCCCCCACAAAGCCTTGACGTTCGTAAAGCTACTATTTTTTCCGCTGAAAACAGGTGAAGATAAAAAAAAGCCTTCACGTCCCAGAGCTACTAACATCGGGTGAAGACCAAAAAAAAGGTCTTCACGTCCGCTGAACCAAATTTATTTACGTTTTGTTTTGTTGGCACGGCTTTAACTTGCTAAACTTTATTTTTAATATTTTGGCACGTTCGCCAAAAAAGGTTCGGCACCCCTGCAATAGGACATGCATCGTGACGTTGCGTCCGGGTTCAATCTTGAAATTGAACCCTTTTTGCACTTGAATTGTATGGAAAAAGAGAAAGTCACTCTTCGCTATTTAGTACGATTTAGCATACAATGGCTTGCGTTCAACGAAATCTGTGAAACATACAAGAGGATGTTGCGTCATTGGTCTGCGTTGAAAAAAAAAAGGAATTTGTCGTTCATCCAAAAAAAGAACTCAAACTGCGCTGGTATTACAAAGATAGACGAGAAAATCCAAAATTTTAATTAATAATGTAATTAACGAGTGTGCTGGTGGTATTGCAGGGTGTGCGCTGAACACCTTGAATTTCTGGAGAATAGATGTGGGATACTTTGTTAAAGTGGCTTTGCGATTTAAAAAAAAAAGCTGTGTGGGTTCGAATGCGTTTTTCGACAAATAAACTTTTCCACAAAAGAATTTCTTCAACAATTTTCATTTAAGGAATAATCAAGCTGCAAAAATCAAATCGCTCTACTTAAAATACGTACTAAATCTACTCCACTAAAAATCACGTAGAAACGTAGACTAAAAAAAAAAAAAAAAAAAGAGCGACAAGTTGTTGCAATACGCGGAAAATTATACTTACGATAATACTCACATTTTTCCAAAATCTAATAAAAACTCGTGATTTTGTAAACTGAGCTTCCTGAATCTGTCAAGAGGAAAAATTTAAGTGTAATTCTTGGAAAAACAACACCAAGACGTGCGGTTGCTATTTTATTGAGATGGTAGCGAGACAGGCAATAAATGCAATCAAGGACGTATTGCAAACTTGCGTGCGCCAACTGGCGGTTTTACGATAGAGATTTCACGGTTCCTAGAGAAAAACAGGTGTTCGCAAGGGCACGCAAAAATAACAAAAAAGAGGGCTTTTTGGATTATCGACAAACTCAAACCGATCGTTAATCAAAAGACAAAATCCCTCCAAACATAAGTGCGAAATTCATATAGCCAACACAGAAATTACGTGCACCTAAATATATAAAGATACAGTCTCTTAAAGAGCTTTTTACAGCAGTATAATATTCACTATGCAGTCTTCCAGAAATAAAGAGCATTTACGATACGGCAATATTTCTTCCCACGCATCAACAAATACATTTATGCATTTATTACAACTTATCTACCTGTACTATTTATGCATGCAGATCATTCACTAGTGTCTCGCCGTTAAGGCAGATTCGGTTTCTGTCAGCCAGATTAAATAGCGTAGACAGAGTAACGCTCCGGCAAGCCAGGACATGACTACACTCTCGGAATATCTCCAGACCTGGCGATTGAAGCTTAGCCACACTAAAACGGTGACGGCGGCCTTTCACCTCCACAATCGAGAGGCTAAGCGTGAGCTTAAGGTCTGTAACATCGGTAAGACCTTACCTTTCTGTCCAGTTCCCACTTATCTTGGGGTCAAACTGGACAGATCGCTCACATATCGTCCTCACCTGGAAGCACTGCGCAAGAAGTTAAGTGCTCGCGTCTCACTGTTGAGGCGACTTGCCGGAACAGGTTGGGGTGCTAGCGCTAAGACATTACGCACAGCTGCCCTGTCTCTGGTCTACTCGACTGCCGAGTACTGCGCACCAGTCTGGTGCCGCAGCGTGCACATACGGCTTATCGACAGTGTAATAAATGACGCCTTGCGCATTGTCACTGGGTGCCTGCGTCCCACTCCATCGGTCTACCTTCCGGTTCTTTCAGGCATCCAGCCAGCTGAGCTTCGCCGCCAAGGAGCGACACTCTCCCTAGCCAACCGCAGCTCCCTGGATCCTGACCACATTTTACATGGCCAGTTTCATGAGTCACAGGACGTATGTAGGGAGAGATTGAAATCTAGACGCTCATTTGTACCTGCTGCTCGGAAATTACTAGACAGTCTTTCTGAGATGGACGTCCGTGCAGCCGAGTGGACGAACACGAAATGGGACATGGAGTACTCTGCCAACGCATTGTCACTCCACGCTTTCATTCCCAAGGCTGGCTCCAGACCCTTGGGTATGGGTCTGCCCAGGGCAGCCTGGGTCAAGCTCAACCGTCTGCGTTCTGGTGTTGGACGTTTCTGTTCGTCCATGTACAAATGGGGTCTCGCTCCTCTAGCGAATTGTGAGTGTGGTGCCAGTGAACAAACCGCAGATCACATCATCTCACAGTGTCCCATGCATCGAGCACCCCGAGGTATGTTTGGTGTAATGGTTTTGGATGACGAAACAAGATGCTGGCTGAAGTACCTTACAGTCAGCATCTGACCCAAGCAGTTTGGTGGCCAGGGTGGTAAAAGGATAAACCCTCGGCCTTGGTCCTTTCATCTGTCTTGGAAGAGATGCCCCGCCAAACGACGACGACGACGATCATTCACTAGTAACACTTACAAATAACTTACCAAATCTTGTGATTCAACAGCCGGTAATCCAAAACAAGCATTAATATCCAACAACCGGTATACGTAAATTAATTATTCTCTTAGCCGCACCCTTACTCCAATTGAATCAAAAAAAGCATTAAACCAAGTAACAGTATTCTATCCTTCGAAAAAGCTTTACCAAAAGAAGGAAATGACTATTTTTACGGGCCCGTACCATTTGTCTCTTTGGTTTATTTTGTTACTTCGTCACGCTCTTGTACAATCGGGAAGAGTGCGAAGAGATAATAAAAAAAAAGAGCTTATTTGTACGGGCCCGTACAAATAGCCACTCCCAAAAAAGAAAACAAACATCTCCCCTGAACGCCCTCAGAAAATTCTGTCTCGTCTCCACGCTCAAACCATATAACTGCAAGCTGCAGCCAAAGTCGCTTCACAAAATCTAAGAAAGCAGTCAAAAAACACGCAGGCAGCCTAATTCAGGCAATCAAGCAGCTTTGCAAACCAAGAAAACGATCATAATAAACCAACTCAAAGCCTTTCGATCAAACCCAAGAAGAAACCTCGCGTTCGAAACCTTGCGTTTAAACTAAATCTTCGAGCTGCATGAAATAATCTGTACAAAAACAAACCAGGAAACCAAAACCCAGGAATTTGAACGAAATATGATACAGTGTTGCTAACAGCTATACTTAGATTATGCACGAAGAATCAATTAATCAAAGCAAGATTTATTATTCTTTTATTTGCATAATGGTTTTCACTCGAAATTTGTAGAGCAAGATTGAATCACTGTTGCGCTATAATAGCGTTTTGTTTCAAATAAGCTTGCATTAAGGACTTTTGCTTGATTGCAAAAGAAACTTTGGATGAAAAACTTTAAGGTCTGCAAAATCGTTCTGATTTTTCTTAATCAATAGGCTCCCAAAGTTAAGTTGGTGAAACAATTACGCAAATTAATTGATGTTCGCAACGCGTCAAAGCGTCAAACACGAGTCAGCCAACGAACACCATATATGTTCATTGCTTCTAACATTTCAGGTCTGCTATCATCCTTACCAGGTGCTTTTCCAGTTTCAATGATTTGATAACTGCATTCACATCTGCTTCGGTTATCTGAATATCTTCCCCGACCTGTTCCTCGTGAATTTGTATCTGTGTAGCATCAACTGGGTTTAAAAGATCACTAAAGTACTCTTTCCACCGATTCAAAATAGCATCTTGATCTTTCAAAGTCACACCATTTGAATCTTCGATAAAGAGAGCGGCTCGAGATCTTTTTCCACGCAAACGGCGAATGGTCTGCCAGAACACTTTGTTTGCCGTTTTGAAATCATCGTCTAACCTTTCTCCAAATTCCTTCCAGGCCCTTTCCTTAGACAGTTTAACTTTTGTGGCTGCCGTCTTACGCGCTTCAGAGTACTGCGAACGAAGTTCAAGTGATGACTTATTTGCAAGCCAGGCCTTATAGGTCACTTTTTTCGCACGAATAGCTTCTTTAACTTCTTGGTTTCACCAAGGAGTTCTTTTCTCACTACTCTTCGTCCCTCCAACACGCTTACGTCCACAACAGTTAGTAGCGGACGTAATGACTGCTGATCGAAACGAACACCACTCAGTTTCAATGTCTTCAGTAGAGGTCGGAAGTTCTTTGAACTTAGATGCAATGTTGTCTACAAATGCAGTTCGTACCTCTTTGTCATCCAATGATTCCCATTTGATTATCCATAAACGATACAAAAATCAATAAGGGAGCGTTGTCCCAGAGAGTCTCTGTACCAGGTGTACTTATGAATTCTTTTGTGCTGAAAAATTGTGTTCATTATGCACAGCCCATTGGTGGCACAGAACTGCAATAAACACCTTCCGTTCTTGTTAATGTCAGGGTCACCATGTTGCCCGATAACACCTTTCCAGGTTCCATTGTCGATGCCCACATGTGCATTGAAATCGCCCAAAAGGATAAGGGATTCTGATGAAGTTGCTTTTCCCAATGCAATTTCACCTTCCTCCAGAAAGGCTACGTACTGTGATTCTATGTTAGGTGCGTACACCTGCAAGGTACACAGAGATCGCTCCTGCAGCCTTAGCTTTAGAAGACAAACCCTTCCTCCCAGTGGTACCCAGTCAACGACACATTCAGCTATGTTGGGGCTCACAAGTAAGACAACACCAGCTTGAGCAGACATTGCTACATCAACACCTGAGTAGAAAAATTTCCACCCACCGTTCAACTCGACAGTTCCAGAACCCCGGCGCTTTGTTGATGAAATTCCCACAACATCAAGGCGATACTGTTGGGCTTCGCAAACAAGCTCCTGCTCTTTTCCTGTCAGTGACGAAACGTTCCAGTTCCCGATAGCTAGATCCCGGCAGTTTGGTCCAACTCGAGTACGTTTTCTGTGCGCTGCCCCCATTTGCCTCCCCAAACGCTTAGCGACTGCGTTGGTGGGTTTCCGGTGACGGTCAGCTTGTGGGGGAGACTGTAGCTTATTTTTCGAACGAGTCCCTCTGCCTAAAACTCGAACGCGGACCTTTTTATCCTGCTCGCCGTCCGATGCAGCATGAATATTGTTGTTACAACTTTCCATTTAGCTACAGCATTGGATTGCTACTTGGTCTGTTTCTCTCCTTCGACCTTACCGCCATGGGTGACCCTGATGGAAGTGATTAAACACTACCGACGGCATTGCTCTAAAGATCATTAAAAACTCAAACCTCCCCACCACGTTAAGATGGCAATCCATAGGAGAGGAACTTGCATCAAACTTTCTCAAATTGCATCAAATTTTCTCAATTTTCTCAACTTGCATCAAATTTTCTCAAATTTTTACAGTGGTCATTGTATACCCGCAAGCCTAGCAAGGCACACACGGTGGATCCTACACCCACCGATCCTACCTGAAACAGCTGACAACTCGAGATGCAGACCCACTGACCTACACAGAACCTAGCCTTCCGACTAGACTAGGCTGAATCACACGTAAAGTCTTCTTTAGAATTAACAGTATAATTAGGCCACCAGTTTTGGTTCACGCAGCACAACTCTTAACCTCGGCCTGTGAGCCTGATTTAGAGTTAAATTGTCAAGCAGCTAAAAATAGACAATTAATAGATTAAAGTTAAAAATGTAGTCACTGCCCAAAATACTTAACCTCCAGAATATTAAAGCTTAACAATGGCTAAACTCAACAATTTCACAGAACTGATAACCTTGCTGACATGCACAAATCATCTACACGTGCACGCTAACCAACAAAGAAACTATGTTTCTATGGTGACACAAACAAGCGGGCGGATAAACGAAAAAAGGAATCGATTGGATCTTACATACCGGCCCCAAAATAATAACGAAGTGACTTATTTTTTTTTTTTTTTCTCGATGCTCAAACACAGCATTAGCAGTCTTGAATTAAATCAGTTCTTCTCCCTCAAAATGAGAAGGAACCGTGGCATTATACCCACGGGACTCGAACGCCTTTGTTCCGATCGAGAAAACGAAAGTAAACGAAACACACATTAAGCCTACAAAATGTACACCGACCCAAGCCTCAAACGATTGCAATGGCGTAGGCTTCCAAAATCGGGTCAACGAGATCGCGTAAAGATAATTTTCAATCGGCTGCTTCCAGCAAGCAGAGTTTACGTACGTCACGTTTGAAAGTGTTGTTAACCGTGCGCACTCGAGCGACGCGAACGCGCCCATCTGGTCCAGGGAATGTTTCTTCAACAATGGCTTTGGGCCACATGCCTCGTATCGTATGCTCGTCATAGACTAAAACGAGATCTCCCTTTTTTAAATCTCGGGACGGAAGGATCCACTTTTGTCGACGTTGGAGCAATGGCAAGTAGCTCTTCATCCATCTCTGCCAAAACCTGTCCGCCTGCCAGCGGACCAACTTCCATGAATTCCGGTATGCCTCGGCTTTCAGAAACTCGCATGTCGGTACATCGACTCGAAGATTGCCAGTTAACAACATACTAGGTGATATGGCTTCCAAATCGCTAGGATCGTTGTTGAGTGGGGTAATGGGACGGTCATTCAAGATCTTTTCCACTTCAGTCGCAAACGTGATCAGGTTTTCATCAGTAAGGGCTCTTTCACAGGATAATGCCATCATAAGCTTTCGCACAGACCTTATCATCCTTTCCCAGCAACCGCCATGGTGGCTAGCGGCCGGGGGGTTAAAATTCCAATTTATACCTTTGCGCGCAAGTGATTCATGTATAACCCTTTGATTCCATCTAGCCACGCCGTCCTTCAACTCTGTAGAGGCACCAACAAAGTTACCTCCATTGTCGGAATACACTTCTTCAGGAGGTCCTCGTCGATTCACAAAACGTTGAATTGCCTGAAGGCAGGACTGTGTGTCCAGGGAGTAAGCAATCTCGATATGTACAGCCCGAGACGTCAAGCAGGAAAACACACAAAAATAGCGCTTAGCTAAACTACGTCCCACCTTAGCAAACACTGGACCCGCATAATCCACCCCAACACACGAAAAGGCAGGCCTACCCGCAGTAACCCTAAACTTAGGTAACGGTGCCATGATTTGTTGCCCAGGTACAGCGTTAAACACTTTGCATTTACTGCAGTTCCTTAAAACCCGGCGCACATTAGCATTCCCATTAACAATCCAAAACTTATCCCGAGAATCAGAAAGAGTGTGCAGAACACCACTATGAGCGTTTTTTTCGTGATAGTCTTTAATGATGAGATCCGTCACGTGGTGACGAGTAGGCATGATAATAGGGTGTTTGGCTTCTTCGGGCAAAGCCGACTTCTCCAAACGACCGCCAACCCTTAATAATCCATGAACCAAGTAGGGGTTGAGATTCCTAATGCTGGAGCTCTTCAGAGAAACATTGGACAAAGGGTCAGTGTTGTAAACAAAGGTATCTTGATTAGACAACAGCTTAAGTTCAGCCGAAAAGGAACGACTTTGAACATGACGAACGACAGAGTTTAGAGCTGTCTCTAAATCCAAGGTTGATAGCGGTTTTTTCAACGTAGGTACGTCCACAGAGTGAGTAACAAACTTTTGATGAAGATAAAGTCCAAGACGAGTTAGGAACACAACTGATTTCAGCAACTTGGGAAGCGAAGAAAAGTGATGCAGCAAGCGATCGACGGCATCGTCCTTAGGCAAAGACGCCTGTGTGGAACACGCATGAACATCCATTACCTCAGGGTCAGAGTCTACAAGCTCTGGCAAGACTTTGGAAAGAGCTGGCCAGAAGCTTTCCTCTTTCCGCAAAAACGGTGGACCCTTAAACCACATTTCCCCTTTGGCAGTTTGATCAGGCATGAGGCCCCTAGACCCAATGTCAGCTGGGCTATTCTTTGAATCGACGTATCTCCACTGCGAGGAATTAGACCCCTCCAAGATCTTGGCAACCCGATTCGCCACAAACACGTGGAAGCGCTTCGTGGTATTCCGGACATAGCGAAGCACCGAAGTAGAGTCCGTCCAAAACACTACGCGAGAAATACTCAACTCCATCTCTCGCTTGAGAAATTGAACCAGGTCGACACCCACCACTGCGGCGGTAAGTTCCAACCTAGGGATGGTAATGGTCTTCAGGGGAGTGACGCGCGATCTTCCGAGCACAAATTCACAATGAACGAGTCCAACTTCATTAACCATTCTCAAGTAGACTACAGAACTGTAACCATCACAACTAGCGTCACAGAAACAATGCAATTCAAACAAGACAGGTTTGAATCTAATAGGCCAATAGCAACGCTTGAGTATAAGATTCTCCAAGTGATGTAAGGAATCTAACCACTGGTACCATAGATCTTTCCGGTCTGGAGGAATATCGTCATCCCATCCTAGCCCGGCAGCACACAGACCTTGTAGAAGAATCTTAACGGGAAGAAGAAACGGTTGGACGAACCCCAAAGGATCATAGAGTTGGGACACCATAGAGAGAATTCCGCGACGGGTGTAAGGCTTGGAGGAAATCTTCACCTTAACTCCAAACTGGTCCGAACTGGTATTCCATATTAGGCCAAGTGCCTTGCCTTGCACTCCATCCAGATCTAAGTCTTTCATAGAGATCGACAGATCTTCCTCTGGCACTCCAAGTAACACCTCAGCCTCACTACTCACGAACTTGGTCAAGTGGAACCCCGCATAATCCAGAGAGAGCCGAATCTGCTCGATTACCCCAACTGCCTCAGCTTTGCAGTTAAACGACTTAAGCCAATCGTCGACGTAGAAATTTCTTCTTATGCTATGTAAAACATCCGAATCAACACACAAAGGGTTATCTTTAGCAACCTGCTTAAGTGCAAAACTGCAACAACTGGGCGATGAGGTGGCTCCGAATAGATGAACCAACATCTGGAAATCCTGAGGTGGGGAGTGCAAGTCGTCCGTACTCCACCACAAAAAGCGCAAGCTGTCATAATCATCAGGATCAACCCTGACCTGATGGAACATTGAGCGGATATCTGCAACCACTCCGATAGACCCCTCCCTGAAGCGAAGCAAAACACCAATAAGGTTATTGGTGTGGTCCGGACCTTGCATTAAATTTTCATTCAAGGAAGTACCTTTATAGGTAGCCCCACAGTCAAACACAATCCTAAACTTATCTCCTGTAGCGTGGTGGGGAAGATACCACGTGCGACAACTGGCAGCCGACTCAGGTTCAACCACCCTGCGGGCATAACCATTTTCCAAGTACTCATTTATTTTTGCCCGATACTTTAGGGAAAACTCATGGTCATTGATGAGTCTCCGTCGCAGATTAAGTACGCGCCTTTCCGCCACGGAGCGCTTGTTAGGCAACACAATGGCATCAGATTTCCAAGGAAGAGAAATGGTGTAGTGGCCTTCATTAAACTTGACTGTCCTTTCCATCACAGTCAAAGCTTTACGATCCTCAACAGAGAGCCCGACCCCCCCACGCTCATTTGGAAAGTCATGATTGTAAGCACGGAGCATTTGCTGATGAAGAACCTCGTTGTCTACTTCCACAAAGTTTATGAGAGGCGGGGACACAAGATCGTTTTCCGATATTAACGGTTCAGGTCCTACCAAGGTCCACCCTAGACCCGTATGCACAGCCGTAGGCTCATCACTATTCCGTTGCCTGACTTCCTTGGGAATGTGCGCCATTTGCACGTCGGCACCGACCAAAAGATCTACTTGTTCATATTCTAAACTCGGAAAGTCAATATCACGCAAATAACTGTACCTTTTAGCATCCTCACGGGAGGGAACACTGTGTCGCAGATCGGGCAAAGAAGACACAGCCAGCACATTGGACACGTTGACTTGATCACATTCATTGATACCTTTAAACGAGAGCGACGTCCTTTTACCCCATCTTTCACTGGTATTTCCAACAGTGGACATAGCGTATTTAACCCGTTGTCCTGTGATACCCAGACGCTTGATCAAACTTTCAGTGCACAAGGTAGAATTGGATCCTTCATCCAGAAAAGCATAGGTGCTCACGATTCGGTCACTTCCGGGGTGCCAGACTGATACAGGCAACACCTTAAGCCGTACCCTTATGCGAGTGCCTTTCTCTACATAGTTGATTCCCGAAGTCACAACTGAACAATCTTCGCTGTCTGACTTTGTTCTTTCGTTTAGGTCACAAGCATCACACTGCACGGAGTGTGTGTTCACACCGGCCCCATTGGATCTGTTATCAGGTGTCTCCTCAGAACTCACCGTCTTTTTTTGGACCCGATCGCGGTGTAGTAGAGTGTGATGCTTACCGTTGCATACCCTACATCGTCTCTCAGATTGGCACTGACGCACTAAATGATCGCCAAAACAATTGATGCAACAACCATGTTTCCAGATTACATCCCATCGGCCATTCAATGATTTTTCTGCAAACGACGAGCACCTCCACAGCGGATGATTCTGTGCACAAACTGGACAATGCTTGGCGCTGTCGACTTGTCCTTCTGCAGGCTGGACCCTCTGGGGGTAGGTATAGTTCGTTTTAGTAGACGAAGAATACGCAGGTCTGTTTTGCGTAGAGTGAACAGTATATCTGCTTGAAGGTTTCTTGAACATGGTGTTGGAGGCAAATTGTCTGTCAGGCCTACCTTTAGCAATTTGAGTCAGATAACTCCTCTCTACACATGAATGCCTTTGCATGAATTGAGACAGCTGGGAAAATGTTATCGGTTCGCCCTTCTCCAACTGGTAAGACACTGATGACAGAAATTTATCTTGCAAGTTGCGAGGTAGCCTAGCAAAAATCTTGCCAATAGTTTGCTGTGTGTCAAGGCCGGAATTACGTCTGTCGCGGCAAGTAATTTCACAATTCTGAAGATCTCTTGCCAATTTAAGAATGGCATCAGAGTCTCCAGACTTAATTGTCGGACCATCCGTCAATTTTGATATATAAGCATTTACAATGCCACTCATCTGGCCATAATTCTCTTCTAAAATTCTCCTAGCCTCCCAATAACCGATATCGGGGGACTCACACATAATACAATTTTTGATGCAATCCTTGGCATCACCGGTGCAAGAAGCGATCAGCAGGTTGAGTCGAGTGGCAGAATCCAGCACGTCTCGGATGGTGTACGCTTCAAAATATCGAATGAACTGCTTATAATTGAGAGGATCCCCTGCAAATAAGTCATTAGGGTGTAGTGGACCAGTTTGAGCCCGATTAATCGAACTAGTCATGGTAAAGAGGGCTCCAATTAAATCTTGAATTTCTGAGGCAGGCTTTATCTCAGGAGTGGGTTGCCTGAAGCCTGGTGGATTCACAGTGGGATGACAATGGGAGCCATTCTCATGCAATGGAGTTCCTTTGTGCTCGGCTAGAGTATCACCAACAGAATCAGATGCGGACTTATCACCTGACGTCATCGACGACCGCTTGAGGAATGATAGCTCCCTGCGTTCCAGTTCTAGCTCCCTACGAGCTAGATCCAGCTCTCGTCTCTCGAAATCATCTGGAGCAGAGTTTTTAGCCTCCCACTCTTCCTTCACCTCTTGGTACAATGCTCTGCAATGTGTGCGAATGGCATTTTCCGACCTAACACCAGAACCACTCGGACCAGCTCGAGGAGACGCATCAAGAAAATGGGCAAGAGAATTGCCCGGTTTATCATCCATGATTCCGTGATAAACAAAGGCAAAAAAAAAAGGCAATTCGGATGCCACCCTACAGAAAAGGAAAAACAGAATGCCGTAGGCAGCCAAAGAAAGGAAAAGCCTAAAGAAACCAGCAGTAGCCTACCGGTAGAAAACCCCAAAGAGAGCCTAGTAGACTAACCCCGGGACACAGTTAAACCCAATCAAAACAAAGTGAAAACCCCAACAGCAGAATCCAAAGCAAAAAAAAACTGCAACCTAACAAATCCCCAAACACACAAAAAAAAAAAAAAAAAAAACTACCAGAATCTAAAATTTAACTCTAAATGTTAATGTATACCCGCAAGCCTAGCAAGGCACACACGGTGGATCCTACACCCACCGATCCTACCTGAAACAGCTGACAACTCGAGATGCAGACCCACTGACCTACACAGAACCTAGCCTTCCGACTAGACTAGGCTGAATCACACGTAAAGTCTTCTTTAGAATTAACAGTATAATTAGGCCACCAGTTTTGGTTCACGCAGCACAACTCTTAACCTCGGCCTGTGAGCCTGATTTAGAGTTAAATTGTCAAGCAGCTAAAAATAGACAATTAATAGATTAAAGTTAAAAATGTAGTCACTGCCCAAAATACTTAACCTCCAGAATATTAAAGCTTAACAATGGCTAAACTCAACAATTTCACAGAACTGATAACCTTGCTGACATGCACAAATCATCTACACGTGCACGCTAACCAACAAAGAAACTATGTTTCTATGGTGACACAAACAAGCGGGCGGATAAACGAAAAAAGGAATCGATTGGATCTTACAGTCATTTTTAGCATGAACCTCACCACCAAAAAAGTACAGCTTATTTGAAGTTTGCTGGGAGCGCCTGCGTCACCCTGGCCTGCATGGTGCACTTTTTTCTCACGATCAAAATCTTGATTATACTCGCGGTATTACGTCGAAGCGTGTAACAGTGGCGGGGCTCATTTCCGCGACTTAACGCCTGGACAACATAGCTCCGAACAGTGGCGTGCGCAGGATTTTTCAATGGGGGGGGTTCAGTGACGTCACATCGTGATGACGTAAAAATACTACAATTAGCCTATAGTAGTTCAGAGGTATTAAAGTGCATCGGATTGTAATGTTTCTAGTCTAAATTACGGCGCAATTGCAGCTGCCATGATTAAGCTATATAACGCGATAACGAAGGAAACAATCCACATATTTCATTCACACTTTTGCTTGATTCTTCGGGCTTCATTTAAGGAGCGAAAAGGTTTCACCGAAACTCAAGTTGTCAATCCGTAGTTAAAACTTTATTGAAAAAACTTTAGTTGACCTCATTTTTGGGTCATAGGAAGATTAACTGACTAAAGTAGGCTAGCTTTCGCAACGTCACAAACAGGGTGTAGCCAGGAGGGTAAAACAAGTTATTACTTCCCTCCGAAAAAATCTTTTTTCAAAAACCAACATTGGTATAAACAACGCATATAAACCTTGTTATAAACGTTTAATATGCACTCATTATGAAAGGAGCAGTATATCCTCTGTCATGAATAGTGAAGACAGTGAAGCATGAGGACAAACTGCCCTCCCTACCGAAACATTTTTAAACTACAATAAATTACGCGCGAGAGGAATCCCTGATCATGCGATTAAACTCAATAACTGTGTCGATATTATCTAAGCATTTTTCACCCAAATCACAGCGTCGATATCATCAGATACTCTCAAGCACATAATCGGGGTGTCTGGGAAACAGAGCACTCCAGCTCCTGAGACAGTAGCGGTGCGTAAAAACAATTTTGCCACCCCCTCCCGGTTCCGCCCCTGGGCCTCTTTAAATCTTTGGTTGGTTTGGTCTTCCTTGGCACTATCTTTATTTTAATTTTTAGCATTTAGGGCAGTGTCAATTTAGATTTTTATATTTTAATAATTTTTCGACAAACCGGCCGGTTATAGCGCAGTGTTTAAGTTGTCGCTATCGATGTGGAAGGTCTGAGGTTCAATTCCCAGGCCGATCAAATCAGACACAGAGTAGCCAACGGCTCGCTACCGCTGCGACGTTTCTTCGGAGCTGCGTTGTCCAGGCGTTAAGCCGCGGGGTCGGGCCCCGCTACTCGCTACCGCGCAGCAATACTACAGCGAGTTAAATGAAACGATTACAGTGAAGATTTGATTCTTTAAAAAAATTTTGTGTGCAGCCATAGTTACTGCAGATGCTTCGTATTTAAGGGAACTCCCACTTACCGATTGCTTCACAGCAGTATCATTGACAAAATTGCATTTCAAGCAAAACACATCAAAAAAGTTGGAATACCGGTATTGTTGCATCGCATCATAATAAAAGTTTCTCGAAATTAAATTAGAAAGTTGGACAGAACAGAAAAAAAAAAAACACAACAATTTCGGCAAGCTCCGCACGAAGAATTGGTTCGTTTCAAAAAAGAAAGGTTCCTATGGGGCGCCGTTTGGAAAAATATTATTTATTTTGTTACACCTCTTTTTTGAGCTAATTTACGATAAAATAAGTTCGAAATATCCAAAATATATATTCGATATATAGTAGGATAAATTCGAAATAAAATAAGTCGAAAATATAACACGTATAAATTGGATATATATATACGACCAAATACAGCCCTAAAATAAGTTCGAAATATTCGAAATATATGTTCGATATATAGTAGGATAAATTCGAAATAAAATAAGTCGAAAATATAACACGTATAAATTGGATATATATATATACGACCAAATACAGCCCTAAAATAAGTTCGAAATATTCGAAATATATATTCGATATATAGTAGGATAAATTCGAAATAAAATAAGTCGAAAATATTATTCGTACTTCATTATGAGCTAACTCATCGCGTGAATTTCGTGATGCCCATTGCCCAACGGTTGCACGACGACGCTGTTCATCGAAGAAGCACAGTGCATGGTACTGGAAGTTGTGGCAGATGCTGTTTTAATGAAAAAAGCATGGCATTGGCAGGAATTTTGGAATTTGAATCATTTTGGCTAAATATATGTAGCAGCTACCATGAGTCAAGACTAGTGTAGTCTAGACTTTGCTTGGAAGATAGGCCTGGGTCAGTTATGTGCGGTTGTGTTGGTAGGTCTAGCCTAGGATGAAGGGCAACTCTAATCCACTGATCCACTTAACCAGCTAATGCTTAGTCTAGACGTATGAGTGCATAATCCTGACTCGGTACCAAGATATGGTACTGGTAGCCTATAAAGTACGGTAGGTGTGGTATGGTACTGTGGTACAGGGCAGTTAAATTTGCTTAACAACTAGTAAGTATATATACTGGTAAAGATGAACCTATACACAGATGTAGCCAGTGGTGGAGTTCAGCAAGTTTGTACCGGTTCTATAGACTTTTAGATCTTGCATCTTGTGTTTTGTGAAATTTTATGAGATCAGTGAATTGGCCAGCGTTGCTGTTTAGGCTATACTAATGCCATTAGTTGAAACAGAACCAGCCAACATTGTTGTTTATGCTCGTACCGGTATATCAGTACCATCTAACCATTAGTTGAAACAGAACCTGCTGAAAATTTGGCTTTTGTCACTGAATCGTTTGACAAAAAAATTTGAATCCCACCACTTCCTATAGCTCACCAGTGATATACCAGTAGGTGTGTACCGTACCATACCGGTATATATTTGGTGTGGTTATGTATTTTGTGATTGGTATTTTTGTTTTTTTATTTTTAATAATTTTTCACTGTGGCACCCCATGTGCTGATTCGCTGTATTTGCAGTTTAGTTAATATTTACATTTGATCACTAGTTTGCTTAGTCACAGTCAGTTTGCAAATATCTGGTGATGGCTTTTAACGAACTTCTAATAGATATGGTAAAAGAGCACCCCTGCCTATACAATTCGCAAATTAAGGATTATAGAGACAAACTAAGAAAAGAGAATTCATGGAAGGATATTTCTTCTAAACTGAATCAACCAAGTTAGTTGTAGGTCATGAATGCCTTTCTTTTTATGCTGTGATAATTTAGATGTTCTATCTGTGATTGCATTTTGCGTGCTATTTTTTGCATTGATGCAAAAACATCATGAATGTCTATACATCGTTGATGTTCACGATGCCTCACAAAATTGGTTTGCAATGCATTTCACAACAAAGTTTATAAATATGTCTTTGGAAGTGTCTTTTTTGCCACTAACGACAAACTAGTTTACATAAGTCTATTTTGCTGGATATAGTGCAATCCATTTGTGTGGATACTCATGACTGTTTTTGAGTGCCGGCAAAATAGCTTCTAAATCTATTTTGTGGAGGTAGATGCTGATTTTAGCTACTGCAGGAAAAATAAACGTAGAAACTATTTTGCCGTCAACAGCAAAATAGACACTGCCTATTTCTTTAATCCATTTGTTGGCAACTTGCAGCATATGCCATACAAATATGTAATGTTTTGGGCTTCAAACCAACACCATATCATATGTCAGTATTTCTTGCATGACTTTTGGGCTTGTGTGGTTGAACTAAGTTTTTGTAGTGATGTGAATCTTCCAAATTATGCACAGATATGTTAAGCATTGTGCTTATGTGCCACGATCAGTAACATTTTAATTTTATATTTTTGTTTTAATATAACTTGCACTTTTAATTATAGTCTTAATCTGCTTATTCAACTTCATAACAAGTCCTTTCTGGTCTGCTGAAAGGGATGTCAATTTGACTTCCACATGCTGGGTTAGAGGATTTGTCATCCTCCATCACCAACTCTTCCAAAGCAACTCCAGCAATAGGGTGCCATAGAGCGGACAGACATTGCTGTTTTGGCTATCAGCTCTCATCAGTCGCACTCTGGTAAAAAGTGCATTCATCCTTCAGAATGATTGACCCTATGCGAGACAATCACCAGTGGCGCAGAAACATTTTTTGGATGGGGGGTGGGGCTCAAAATAGTAAGATCGTGTTAACGTCTGGGGGGCTTTTCCCCCCTTCCCTCGAATCTACGTTTTTAGGAACAGTACGCACAGCAGACCTGTCTTGATAGACGCTCAATTGCATGCTCACTCAAGTGACCGGAATTTTTTCAGGACTAATTTTTTATCATGGAAAACAAGATTGCTTACTGCCATTTGGCTTTTCTAACTATATATGCAGGAAGTAGTACTAAGCAGTTTGTTAGTGCATGTAATCCATGCTGTATATATTTGTAAAATGTAAATACCTCAATCACAAATCCGAAAAGTAGGCAAACAAAATTTGTCTGATCTAACTTTTGCTTTACTGATCAGAGTTACATGGCTAACAAACAATGCCCCACTACACTAAGGTTTAAAAATAACAAAACACACACCATCAAAATAAAGCACTGAACCATTTTTTAACATAATGAAACGTGTAGATATACGTATTTAGGCAGGCGTACTAGCTTAATTTTAGTAACAATCAACGGTGCCACTTTAGTAGTGATTTCGTCGCTTCATTAAGTAGGTAGAAAAAATTCAAAACCAGTAAATAACTCCACCAGAAAAAAGAACTTGCACAAACTCATAAAAGCTTGATCAGGGTTGCCCAACCAGTCGATCTTTGGATGCTTAGCTATCGATTGCGGGCCGATTTGGCATGTACACACATCAGGTTGGCCACCAACATTTCCAGTTCATGTAACGCGTCTGGGCCGTGAAAACCTTTTTTTAGCTCTTTGCATGAATTGTGGTGGAATTCAGAACATCTGAAGAATTGAGGACCGTTTTTTGTACTTCACCGCATTTTCGTTTACGATTTGCGTGATTCCCATGATCAGTAGCGACTTTCATGAGCATTCAGAGTAGTTTTGCCTGAAGTGTTTGGCAGTTACAAGAATTGGCAGCCATTATACTTTTACTGGTCCATCGTCCATGACTGCTGTAAAGGTTTGTGAACGCTGTTGTAAAACACTGTTAAAAATGAACTTCAAACACTGAAAATTTTACGTTGACCTAGTGAATAATAACTGAGTGATTTTTGAGAGAATGGTGATTCTTCGTTGGTTAAAAACGCTATAAAAACATTTGCTTCATTAGGTATGTACGTTGCGAGCATTAATCCCGTGGCACTGGGTGCATTATTTGTTCAATTGTCATGGGGGGCTAAAAAAGTCCAGGGGGGCTTTAGCCCTCCCTGGCACTCTAATTCCCGCGCCTATGACAATCACCTATCTCGATTTATTTACCCACAAAAGTTTAACCTTTGTGGCACATGGTACAGCCATTTAGCTCTCCAGGAAGGACTTTGGTCGTTTTACGGTTTGTACCTTGGCCGTATGGAAAATTTTCTTGAAATGCTGCGTGGCTCTGCGACATACCACAAAGATTGAATTTTTCACAGGGGTGATTGTCTCACATAGAGTCAGTAAATCCGAAGAATGATTGTATCTTCACCTGAGTGTGGCTGATGACGGCTAACAGCCCTAAACAGCGCTGTCGCACTCTATGGTACCTTGGTTTGTGTTACCATTGAACCTCCCATCCTAGTATGTGGCGCCATTCTTTACTCCACGATTGATTAATTTACTAGATATCAGCCGACTTACTGCCCTTACTTGTTACAGATTTGTGTAATTGCAAACGGCACTGGAATGCAGAGTAGTTGCATGGATTTACGATGAAAAATTGACATTAGATTATATAAGTTACGAGACAACAGAAAAGGAGGGAGTATCCTCAATTTCTACTAAGCACATATGCCTTTAATAAAAATCGAATCTTCATTATACTCGCGGTAGTACGCTGAAGCGTGTAACGAGTGGCGGGCCCATCTCTGCGGTTTATCTTCTCGGCTACACAGCTCCGAAGAAGCGTCGCAACGGTGGCGAGTCGTTGGCGACACTGTGCCGATTGACCGGTCTGGGAATCGAACCCCAAATCTCCCGCACCGAAAGCGTGCGCGTAGCAACTGAGCTATTTGCTTTAAGATATTGATTTGCGAGTATCTTCATTACCACGTTGAATTCGAATTCATCCTCTTGTGACTTTTCACAGTTTAGTGCCTGATAATTGCTAATAAATATTGATGTCATTGGTTGCACATTAGACTCATTAATTTAATAGTTTCAATTTTGCTGCAATCAGTATAAGCACATCTAAAATTCATGCAAATGAATACGCGATATGATAGGTTCAACTATTTGCTTTTTAACATTACAGTGGAATTTTGTATGAAGCGATGGATCATTTTGAGAGATCGCTTTGCAAAAGAAAAGAGAAAGATGGAGTCGGTTCGGAGTGGATCTGGTGCTACTCGTTATTCTTATTGGGAGCACTTCCAGTCGATGGAGTTTTTAAAAGACCACATTAAACATCGAATGTGAGCTATTGTGATCAACAGTGTTTAGCCCAGTTTTGTATTACTACTAATGGCTTGTATGTAAAATTGCTTGTGGAATGGCAATGCTAATTTCTACAATGTTCTTTCCAGGGTTGGGAAAAATCGATTGTAATCGATGTTCGATTGCGATATTCTTTACTTTTTGTTCATCGAATGCACTGGAGCTTTGACTTTTTTGAATGAGTAGTGAATATGGCCTTGTCTTTACTTTTTTTCGTCGCAATTCGATATTCCATTATCGATTCTTTTCGTCCAGGTTACTTTGTCTCACTTAAGCAAATTTAAAATAATCGTCGGTATGTCATTACCTTGTTTTTGGTGATAATTTTTTTTTCAAAAAAAAAAAATTTAACAGTAAAGTTGCTTCGTATATACTATGTCCGTCGATTGTCTGTAAGTTACCGCGAGAATGTGATGACATCGTAAAAATGCTTGGCGTACATCGCTAAATGCTCAGTGTAATATCGATTACAATATTCTTTACTCTTTTAAACTACCATCGAAATCGAGTATTTCTTTACTTTTTGGTGAACTCTCGAATATCAATTATTTCTTTACTTTTTTGGGTATCGATTCCCAACCCTGGTTCTTCCTCTCTTTTTTTAAAACAACAGCGCACTGCATATGTCTTCCTCCTTTGAAATCCCGCACTTTCCTTTATCGTAAAGGTCGCGAAAAACGTTAGCACGCTAAGGTAAAAGTATAACCTGCGGTAGTGCTCTACGCCGCCTCAACGTGCTAAGCTACAGCAATACTTTGCTTATAATTTTTGTTTGTTTTACTGTATATTTTGTGTTACAGCACTTCAACAAACTTTTCTCCTCCGGAAGGTGCAATTATCCATGTGGAAATGGATGACAGCGAGAGCGTTCTGGAACAAAATGATGGCCAGTCATCATCGTCATCAGTTATCGAACCCTCGCCCGATGTTTGCAGCGCGAGCACCAGTGTACTAAACTTATGTGCTTCAGGTTCAGATGACAAAACATTTAATGATGACTGCTGGTTGTCAGTGCATAAAAAGTCGTTTGTATGTTCAGATACGCCCACCATAAAGCGAAAGAAACAGTCGATGGGAGATCTTAAAGTGAGAATAACGATTCTGTTAACATAAAATGTAGAAGTTTGAGTGTAATTTATATTGTTTACATTGCGTCAGTAATTTTGAGAAAGTATATACTTGAGCATCAGAATAGCTTCATTTTAAGTGCTCCTTCAGAGTTTAAATGTAACATGTATGCTTTGGGTGTGGTGATTATAAAATTGCATTATAGTAAGACTAGTCCGCTGTGGCAGAGAAGTTTCAGCCACATTGCTATTAGCTAGCCAAAAAAAAAATCAAATCTTCATTTAACAAAATGATGTCGAGTCTGTAAGTACGCCGAATTGCCATTTTGCTGTTAACGAGGAGATTCTACAGATATTGCTCACCAATTTAGGACACGAAAATTATTTTCGTATGAGTTGAAAGTGAAATATGGTATTTCTATTAGGATAACATAATGAAAACAGTGGCTGAAGTTGGGAGGAGCAGCGAGGCGATAGCAGGTATGCTATCCAGAAGAGAAATGACGCAATGCCAGGCGTTTGGCCAGATGGTAGCAGCCAGGCTTCAGGCTATGCCGGCAGAAAAAGCGGAAAGTGTAATGGTTAGGATAAGCGCCGTATTATTTAAAGGTGTTTAATATTTTTTTGGCTTTGCTTTAGCTTTCATGTTATTAAACATGTTTGTTTGGTGCGTATTTGTTGCAAACCGATCCGCGCTTTTCATATTCGTTCAACATTAAATTTTTCTGTTTAAGTTGTCTGGTATTTCATGTCATAGGGTATTGAAATGAAGGCAATTTACTGCCTCCTCTTTTGATATTCGAAATGCAGTGATGGATACTTAGTTACTTATGCCACCGCTCAGTGCTGACTGGGCCCGAATATAGCCTATATTATATTTGTAATTACAGTAGTAGCATACCGGTATTTCATATGCTCCTGCCACAAGAAAGCGATGTTGCGTAACGCGCTCGCTTAAAAGTTGCTAGCTATCTGTCTACCTCACCAACATGGGGAATCCCGCTGATTGCTTTTCCCCAACGACACAAATAAACTTGCCGGCTTGTTCTTTACACTGTCCCTCAAATGTTGCGCGTCAAGCAGGAAAGCTGTGCAATGTGCATACCAGTTTTACGGTTATATTTTGACTAGACTAAATCAAACCAAAGTGTATACAGCTCCAGAAGCGGACGCTCTGGATGTTGTCGCAAGCCAATTGTTCTATCAGCAATGTGTTTTTGTGTCGTAAACAAAACTGATTCTGCTCTTACCACTAGACTATCTGAGCTGTTGAGGATATAGCCTAGACACAGTAATAGGCCTGAATGTTTTGTGCATTTCATAGGACCTCAAAATTTTCAGCATGTTATTTCTTTGTCATGTAAGTTACTGGTAATACCACTATCGGCATTAATTTTCAAATACTCGTATGAAATTAAGACTGGCAAGAGAACCGAAACCCAGCCCAGCGCTGTATGAAACGTGATATCTTTTATTTTGCGGAGCTAAGTAGAGCGTTCACTGTCCACTTGGCGTGTAGTATAAGTAATCCCGCCGTTGGGAAGTGCACTTAATGAAACTTCCCCGTTTTTGAATAGTAGACAGCCGGGACGCATATTTCGGAATGATTCTACAGAAAAAGATAGAGCTCGATCGAAATGAGTATGAATAGAAAAATTGCACCGATTTCCGCAACGGCGGCGTGGTGTATCGGTCACTGTGATGGACTGCGACGCATGGGGTTGGAATTCGACGCTGCTCTAGGTTATGATTTCATGCTCTTTCTTATGTCTATTTCGGGATGGGGTAGAGTGGTGGTAATAGAATAAACCAAAAACGTTCTGTAAAACCATTGCAAAAGATGCAGCCGGGAACTCCTATTGACATGCACAACGCTTCAGTCGCCTTCTGGTGACAGGAGATGAGATGCCAAGAGAATGTGGTATTGATTGAATTTATTGCTGAATATACGAAGTTTGATAGCCCATAGGCCTACTGTAAAGCAACGGCGCACAAATTCTGATGTTTTAAAAGAAAGGCAAATATAATGTTTTGCTTATGAGCGGTTATCAACATCGTTCTGCTAGGGCAATCGGCCCTGCCTCGACATAAAATAGCTTTTACACTTCTTAATCATCGTAGCTTCTTTGGTATAAGTATTAGTTTCAGCGCGACTAATCTGGCGAAGACCTGAAATATTAGCATCGATGCTGGAACGCCAATTTTCTGATGCTGTGTTTTCTCTTCAAACTTTATTATCTCTAAAGCCAGGAGAGCAGTAGTACTGTGATGTTGAGGTTGTAGCGATCTATTTTTCATTTGTAAAAAATTACGCAAACAACATGCGGCCTTTGTTACCAACGCTGCTTTCTCCGGTGTACCAATTATCGGCCTTTAAATATACGCCATCGGCTAGACACAATTTCGAATGTATTTTCGATTACTCTCCTGGTACGAAATAGACGATAGTTGAAGATTCTCTTGTTTTCTGGAAAATTTTTGCCAGGATAAGGCCTTTGATGTTCAGTTTCATCGGAAATGCGGCGTCGGCTACAATACAAAAGGGAACAACGTCGCCTGTTCCCAGATCTTCGAGTGGAGGAAAGTCCAAGCTTTGTGTTAGCACTCGTTGGCCAAATTCAGAATAGGCGAAAACTATAGCATGGAAAGCGGTTGCTCCTGCTCCTTCAAAAGTGACAAAGCGACTTCGGCCAATTCCATTTGTACCTATGCTACTTATTACAGTAATTCGATCTACGCTTCGAAAATAAACAGAACGAGAAATATAAGAAGATATATGGCTGTAAGATAATGGTGTCTTGCTCTATATGGTCTATCTGAACCCAAATACCTGGGCGCCTTTTATAATTTTTATTTTAAACTTTGACATAAACAGCAAATAAGTCTATCTATTTTGCCAATTTGAAGCGCTACATGCTGCTTTTATCTACCGCTAATTAACATTTTATTTTGCTACCTATTTCTTGATTCAGTTTCTTTGTTTTCTAGCCTACCCTACAATTACATTTCCGTTCATTTTCTGTGAGAACGCTCGCCGTAAATTCCGCAACGTAGACGCGTGCCGTTACCGTATTGTTGCCGTTTCCGTACCGTAACGTTAACCGGATTCTGTGTGAAGCCCGCTTTAGTTTTGTACACGGCCTACTAGGCCGTGGTTTTGTAGGATTGGGTGAAAAATGTAATTGTTCAGGATAGAGTTTGAGGTTAAAATGATAACTTTAGCGATTGCTGGTTCCTCGTGTTCAGAAGAAGCTGTTCTTTAACCTTCTTACCTTTCTTCCTTCAGCAGCCTGGAAACTAGTTTAGAAAGCAATCGCTAAAGTTATCATTTTAACCTCAAACTCTATTCTGAACAATTACATTTTTCACCCAATCCTACAAAATATTTTTCCAAACCATAATATTTTTCCAAACCACGGCCTAGTAGGCCGTGTACAAAACTAAAAACTTAATCTTTCTCTCAGCGTCGCTTCTTGACTAGCCACGTGCGTCGTGCAACCGTTGGGCAATGGGCATCACGAAATTCACGCGATGAGTTAGCTCATAATGAAGTACAAATAATATTTTCGACTTATTTTATTTCGAATTTATCCTACTATATATCGAATATATATTTCGAATATTTCGAACTTATTTTAGGGCTGTATTTGGTCGTATATATATATCCAATTTATACGTGTTATATTTTCGACTTATTTTATTTCGAATTTATCCTACTATATATCGAATATATATTTCGAATATTTCGAACTTATTTTAGGGCTGTATTTGGTCGTATATATATATCCAATTTATACGTGTTATATTTTCGACTTATTTTATTTCGAATTTATCCTACTATATATCGAATATATATTTTGGATATTTCGAACTTATTTTATTTTCAACTTAGAACTGTATTTGGTCGTATATGTATATCGGTCAAATTTCATCGTAAATTAGCTCAAAAAAGAGGTGTAACAAAATAAATAATATTTTTCCAAACGGCGCCCCATAGGTTCCACTTGTTCTGCAATCGTCTACGTCAAGCGCAACGCACCAGAAAAGTTTGACTATCGGTGTTATTGCATCACAATGAAAGTTTTTCAAGATTATATAACATAAGGGAGTTGGATAGCTCAGAAAAACCTGATAATTGATAACAATTTCGGCAATCTCTGTATGAAAAAAGGCGGATCGTTTCAAAAAGAGAGGTTTTCATTTTTTTCAGTCGTCAATGGGGGAGAGGTTGACCCCCGAAACCCCCCCCCCCCCCCCCCCCCCCCCCCCCGTGCGAACGCCACTGGCTCCGAAGAATTGTTGCAGCGGTGGCGAGCTGTTAGCGACTGTCTCCGATTAAACCGACTTAAAGCCATTACTTCCGCGCCGATAGCGCTGTAAACACAGTCAACCGTACGGTATAAATCGTTCAAACGAGAAAATAGCAAACTAGACTTTTCTGAGTAATAAGTGTATTTCGTAAAAGTTAAAACTTACATGATGAAAAGTCGCAGCAAGCAAGAACTTACAAGATGAAAAGTCGCAGCAAGCAAGAACTTACAAGATGAAAAGTCGCAGCAATCAAGAACTTACATGATGAAAAGTCGCAGCAAGCAAGAACTTACAAGATGAAAAGTCGCAGCAAGCAAGAACTTACAAGATGAAAAGTCGCAGCAAGCAAGAACTTACAAGATGAAAAGTAGCAGCAAGCAAAAACTTACAAGATGAAAAGTCGCAGCAAGCAAAAACTTACAAGATGAAAAGTCGCAGCAAGCAAGAACTTACATGATGAAAAGTCGCAGCAAGCAAGAACTTACAAGATGAAAAGTCGCAGCAAGCAAGAACTTACAAGATGAAAAGTCGCAGCAAGCAAGAACTTACATGATGAAAAGTCGCAGCAAGCAAGAACCTACATGATGGATGAAAAGTCGCAGCAAGCAAGAAGGCAAGCAAAAAAATTGTCTAGAAAGCGTTTTAGATATGATGAAGTGGTGGTTAGATTGGTTTCCGAGTCTTCGACTAGTGGACAAGTGAAATTTCACTTTTGTTTTTGCATATTCATTAACAAAACACACGAGTCACTGAAGCAAGTTCGCACAAGGAGTTAAAGAACTGCGTTACTGCATCGGTATCAGTAGTTCCTGAGTTTAACATCGCAAAACATTGTACTGCTCGCTTACTGATAGCCTATAGGCTACTCTCATGAAACGAAAAAAAAATGCTCAATACGCATGATAAAAAGTTAAATGTACACATGCCTATCTTTTACTTTTAAATTTTTTCTACTTTTAACTCAAAATACAATTAATTGTTTGTCCAAGAGAAGTGCAAGAGCAAAACCGAGGAACTGTTAATGCCGAGCTGCATGAAAGAGGGCTGCTTCCGCAGAGAACAGAGCAGGAATTTCCTGAAAGACACAAACGTTTCATAAGCTTGAGAGAGGTAGCAGATAAACAGCACAAGCAACGAGCAAGACATGGTCGTAAAGCGGTATTTCTTAAAGCAGTCTTCGTTCGTGTCATACGTTCGTAAAATGGGTGCACCAACTCTCTAATCTGCAATAGCTATGGCTACTAATTTGCTAGAGCTACTTGCACGTTCAAACGTAACTTTTCGCATTTTTTGTTACTACTGCTTCGACAAAACAACTTTTTTTGGAGGGCCTAAACTGAAACGGGTAAAGATGAAAGATGCAATAAAATGTTCACAACATGCAGTTAATCAATCAAACCTGTTGATGGAGCAGCTGGCTGTTGTTGGCAAACACAAGTGCTCTGACCCAATCCTGTCGATTGGCGAACGCAGAACTGGCAAGGAAAGGGACAATATCGAGTTCCTGCAATGAACCAAATTTACAAATGGTCATTGCAGTATGATAAACTTATCAACATTCCCATGCTGAGCGTTTAGCAGATGACACGCCCACGTTCAACCCGTTTCTCAAGCTTCTTCAACGCCTTAGCTTTAAATGTGGGGGAATCCCGATAAGTGAAAATCAGCAGCGGCAAAGCATTCGAGAGCAATTGAACCTTCTAGTTTGTTCTTCTAACTGTTTTTTTATTGCTGAACATCTAGCAGGGAACATGTAAATGCTAATTTTTAAGTCTTTGGTTTGACCCAACCGGTCGATTAGCTCAGTCATCGGTGAGGGAGATCTGGGGTTCGAATTGCGGGTTGGTCAAATCGTACACAGAGTCGCCAACGGCTCGCCACAGCTGCGACGTCTCTTCGGAGCTGTGTTGCCCAGGCGCTAAGCCGGGGAGATGGACCCTGCATTCGTTACACGCTTCGGCGTAATACCGCGAGTGTAATGAAGACCTGATTTTTTGCGTTAATCCAACAGGAGATTAAACCTCAAGTCTACCGATCCAGAAGCAGATGCTCCATATCTATATCTACTCTGTTATCTGAACGGTAGAAAGCATATTAGATGTTTGAAACTATGAAATAAAATGGCCTTTTGATTAAGAAATCTGAATTTTCCATTAAAAAAGCAGTAGTCTATGTCCGGCAATACATCTTTTTACATTTATAATAGTGCATCTGGAATAAAACTTACTATCAAGTAACGGCAACGTCGTGGCAGAAAGTGGGAATGGGTACGTCGAGCACACGCTGCTTGCTACACCTAAAATAAGTCATTTTCCAATTATTACAAAAACTAATGGAACACATAAACTGATGGTCTAATTAACAACAAGCCCAGGAAATATAAACAACATATTTGTAAATTGATTTTGTAAATTGTTTTACTGAATGGCAGCATTTCATTTGACAACTGAAAGATGTGCCATGCATCTTGCCCAAGCTTTTAGAAAGATGTCAGGCTGTTAAAAAAAATCTTACATAATATGACGTTTCAGTGACGCATAAAAGTTGCTTATTAGTTGACTTTTCAATTTTGCCGGTAACTAGTAAAAGAAGCTTTGTAGTCTGATAGCCTATACTACTGTAAAACCACGAACGCTCAAGCTGCGCGACTTTCAAAATTAATGCTAACCGAGATCCCGCAATGAAATATTTATAGCACGACGACTTAATGGCTCTGGCTGAAAATTAACAGGAGCAGGTCTGCAGAATAAACAATAAACATTAACGCCAGTTTGTTTCTTAACGTGCGCAAAATGGCGGCGTTAATCACCTGAAAACTAATTGAGTTTGTTTACCTAATAGTAAAACTGCAGCTTTACCGGTACCTACTTGCTTCTCATTAAAACTTGGCGTAATTAGTTGAACTTAGCTGGTGGATGAAGTCAAAGCGCAAAACTTGTACTAATTATCCCAATTTGATGCACGTTGATGGCAAATTTGTTACCGCTGCAAGCTTGTGAGATATAAAATTGTCAACTTACATCATTTTACACAAATTCGCAAACTAAAGATAAGTAAATTAAAGCTGATCTAGGTGTTTTGTGTAAGACATTTTAGTAGTTGTCATTTTTTGAAATCCGTTTCCACGCGGTTATGGAAATATAACTATAGGTGGTGAGTGGTGACGTTACTTTCAAAAAGCTTTGGGCAAACACTGAGCAAAATTTTAATGACGATATTTTAATCTTACCACAGTCGTAGGGGAGAGAAAAACTTTGGGGATGCAAATTATTTAGGCCCAGATCTCATTTACAGCTGTTGACCCAAATTTAGGTTTCACGTTTCGTGAGAGAATGGGTATTAAATAAGGTGTGATCTAATGAACAGATGAAACAAGCATATCTTTAATAAACATTAGTTCTAAATTTTATTATACAGCCAAATTTTGCCCAAATAATATAATTGACGCGACGCAACACATGAAACAAATAATATTGGGGATGTGGGTGCATCCCCTGCAACCCCATCTCCTACGCTATGAATCTTACAATTTCATTTTAATTTTTTAAATTGTAGGATAGTCGATTCGCGCAATAAAATTTTCCGTCATTTCCGTAAATTTTACTGGCAAATTTTCGGGAAGTACCTTAGAGTAGAATAAACGCAAAGTTGAATTCACACTTCTGCTTTGGTTAGAATTGTGCAAACTTTTCAAGGAAAAATGAACTGAGAGCTCGAAAATGAGAAGTAAGTTCAACTGTTTACCAACAACGCCACAAAATAAAACGGTTACAGCATTTTCACAGATTCAGGCCTAAGAGAATAAAATTAAACAAAAACAACAAAAAAATCAATGAAACAATGATTTCAATTTACTTGATATTGTTTGACAGTAACATGTTCCACTTCCACTGCGCGGCACACATGTTTGGCCACTTGTGCATTGAGGAAAGCAATGCCTGGTTGCTGTACAAACATTCACAAATATATTATTTATTGGTTATTTATTTATTTATTTGTATTATTCAAATATGTAAGGGCTGTATGCTTATCAGAGAAAAATGCAGCGACCTTTTCGATTGGCTTTTGTTTGCTGGTAGTTATTTGATGAGATACGGGGCTTACTTTGCATGGTAGTACCGGATAGTCATTTATTGAGACGCCTGGCTTGGCTACAACAGTTTTTCACACAGCAACGTTTTGGCCACTTCAGACCAAGCAGTTTTTTTCATTTCTCAAAAATGTCTCAGTTTTGATGCAGGATGACACGCTGCCGTTTACATCATGCTATTAATGGTGTTTTTAGGCCTATTGCCTAAAGATATGTGCTACAAGAATACTTTGCTGTAACAGCGCATGCAGTGTTGTACTTAAGGAGTTTATTTCTTGAGCTGAAATATTATAGGCTACTTATTACCAATAGCAAACATGCTTACTGCTGTATGACTGCCCTTGAACGTAGTTGGAACAAGTAGAAAAGGTTGTAGGTGGAATTGGTGGTGGTTGAAAAGGAACTGCAAATATAAAGGTAATCTTGTTAAGTACTGTTCTCAGCAAAAGTAACCTTATTATACAGAGGTAATCTTATTAGATAGGTAATCTTATTAAGCTCTCAACGCCCAATGTTCGTCAAACTTTAATTTAGCTAAACTTAAGGAGTCTTCACACCAAATGCGATATGATTTTTCGTACGGTACGTAATGTGAAGTAAACTGCGACAAATTGAGGAGTATGATGCAGACCTACGTTAACCGCATTAGAGGAAAAAATTGCACGTCGCATTAAAAACGTGGGATACGAAGAATATTTGTAGGTTTTGAGCTCTGCCAAAGATATCCCCGACAGCTTCCTAGTTCGTACGTCAGAAACCGAATGAAATTTTATGCCACAATAAAATCGAACAAACGTTTAACAATCTTTGGACGTAGTTTTAAATTTAGTGCTTTTGTAAACAAGTTTTCTGAAAAAATTTTGTTTTGTTTTTAATTTCAAGTTTTTCAAAATTATTAGCAAAAAGCATCTAATACTCCAAATAACTTGTAAAAATTGATTGATCCAAATATACGAGTTCATTAATGCAAGCTAAAGGCTTTGTAACTTTTTTGCTTATTGTTCTAAATGGGCAAAATTTTGGTAAATGTTTTTGAAATGTGCAATTAAACTTATATTTCCACTTAGTTAAAAATAGGCCTACACAAAATTTTGCATGAAAACGTAGATATTCCGTGGAAAGCTCAAAAATGCAAAGTGAATTCAAAAACACCGCAAAATGCAGCCTATATATCTCCTTCCATATTCAGACACAATAGAAAAAATTAAATACAAAAAACAGGAAAATAAAAAAAAAAAAAAATCAATTTACTTGCGATTGCTTGACAAGAGCATCTTCCAGTTCCAGTGGTCGCCACACATGTTAGGCCACTTGTGCATGGAGGAAAGCAATGTGAGAACGCTGAACAAAATTCACGAATCAGTAATTTGTTCGTATAAACCAAATATCTATGGGCAATATGTTCACCAGAAAAAATTTACTGAAGCCTTATTGTAGGAGGTCAATGCTTGCCAAGACACACTAAATAGGTTAAATTTTAAGTCTTTCACACAGTAACATTTTTACTGCTTTACACCAAAGCAGTTTTATTAATTATTTAAAACTCTTTCTTTACATACAGTGGAATGGTGCAGTGCAGGTTCCTGCACATGGTAACTTTGATGTTGTTTTTCGACCCATTGCATTAAGATATATGCCACATGAAGACCTTGCAAAGGCAACGTATATGCGATAGTTGTTGTTGACCTGTATCATTCGTAAAGCTATTACCGATACGCGAACATGCTTACCGCTGTATGCCTGTCCTGAAACGTAGTTGGAGCAAGTCGAAAATGGTACCTGTGGTGGTGGTGGTGGTGCGAAAGGTACTGCAAATGTAAAAGTGAACATATTGAGTTGTCAATGGCAATGTTGATCAAATTTCAAAGTGCTACAGTGAACTAACAATGGCAAACTTTCGTATCAAAAGATTTTTTTATTTTTATTTTTGGTAATGGTTGTTACATTGCAATAAGGTACACTCTTGTGCGTATTAATCGCAATCATTGCTGTTAGCTACGAACTTTGCCAATACACTGGACAGTTTCTCATTTTATCAATGTAAATTTTTTAATTCGCCTCAAATGAAATCTTTATAGGATTATTATGCCGAAACAAGTTTATAGTGGATTATTTTTTGAACAATGTTAATAATTTTTTCAGCTGTGATTCGTTGTTTTGATTTTGTTCTGTGAGTTAACGACTGGTTAGCTCAGTTGTTAAGCGCACGCTATCGGTGCGGAAGGTGTAGGGTTCGAATCTTGGGCCGGTCAGATTGGCACAGTGTCGCCAACGGCTTGCCTCCGCTGCGATGATTTTTCGTAGCTGTGTAGCCCATGCACTAAGCCGCGGAAATGAGTACCGCCACTCGTTACACGCTTCGGCGTAATACCGCGAGTGAGTATAATGAAGATATGATTGCACACTAATGGCGTTTGTGCAAAGTTGCAATCTAAGTTGCTTAGATCTACACGTGATAAACTTCAACGTCAAGCAAATATTTGCTGTGTTTCAACTTACTTGAAGTTGTTTGACAAACACATCCAGTGACTGATCTGACACATTGTTGATTTGGACCGCATGTAGGAAAGCAATGAATGTTTGCTGCAAAAATAATACTGAAGTTAATTACTGGCACTATTGCATTCATCTACATGAACTGAGCACACTTTCTATCCTGTATACATATATTGTTGAATTGCCCAACTTTTATGTTGTTTGTTGCTAACGGAATAGGCACAAGGTGTATTATATTTATATAGCAGCTGACATAGAGTGCTTTCTTCCGTTCATTGAAATAAAGATTTAATTTGAGCATGAGCATATGAGATAGAAATCTTTTGATTAAAACTCTTGTAAAGTCTTTTGTAACTGACAGAGTTGCGCCGTCCATTTGCTCAGTATGACAGGCTTTCTTCGTATCAAAAACAAGTCATTGTTGAGTACGGTATGTTCTGCTAGTTAATTGAAATAAAAAAGTTTCTAGAGGCTTTTAGGATCCGAGAATGTGCAAGGCAGAATTGGACAACTAGAAAAATTTCGGCTTTTCCAAATTAGATTAGAATTAGAATTAGAGCTACACAGTTTTTCCAAATTAGATTAGAATTAGAGCTACACAGTTTTTCCAAATTAGATTAGAATTAGAATTAGAGCTACACAGTTTTTCCAAATTAGATTAGAACTAGAATTAGTGAATTCGCAAGAACTTGGAAATGAAATCAACTTCCGAATTAAAATTAGAACGAATAAGAAATAGGCATACAGTAAACCCTCGTTTATCGCGGTTAATGCGGTCCAGACACCACTGCGATAAGTGAAAAACCGCGAAGTGGCGGTACTACACGAAAGAATTCTCGCCGCTTTTGGGCTGATAAAGGTTTACAGTACATGAACGCTTAGTTTTTGACACCTATTCGTACACATCAGTATTGATGAACGCTGCTTACGCCTACTCTTTCGAAAACTGAAGGATAAGAACACGGAAAACTAGAAATGTTTTCTGTTTTTTTAACGCCACCCAATACTGTACATTATTTATAGTAATTGAGTAGGTACAGTAATGAGGCCTTCACGTTTGTTCGAGAAGAGCCTCATCATCAGATATCTGTGCAGACAATCAGTGATGTGATATGCACTATGCAGCGATTGTCTCTACGGCTAAAAAGTAAAAGGACAGTAATTTTTCTAACTCTAGGTTATAAGTGATGTAGTTTAGTGCTGATATAGCAGCCTAGTATAGCATGTAAAACAACATACAAGTACTATCAGGCCTACTATTGTTTATTCCAACTTGTGGTGCTGAAACAATCTTCGAACAAAAGTTTTTATTCTAGCACTATCGTTACTACAGCAATCTTGAACAGTTTCTTGTCATGATGCAATGATAATGAAGATTGTTGCTAATGCACGCCGCTAGGCTATGCAAAACATTTAGTTCTAAAACTAACTTCCAGAAACACTGTGTGTGTATCGAAAAGGCGTAGGCCTAGTAATTTTCCATGCATAGCCGCTTTGTCAGCCTACTCACTATCTAGATTCTATATCCTAACTTACTACACTACAAGTTACTACAATATAAAATAGTTATTATGTCACTATGGCTACTATTCGTCACAATTACTATAACTAAGCAATGCGATGGCGGCTTGGCACTGGTTTTCCTTGCACAAGGGATATTCTTGCATAACTTGTTGAAAAACGCCGTTGGACAAACTAGCATTTTCGGCAAAACCGGAAATTAGATTAGAATTAGAGCTACACAGTTTTTCCAAATTAGATTAGGATTAGAATTAGAGCATAGAAACATTTCGCAAATTAGATTAGAATTAGATTAGCGGCATTTCGCTCTAATTAGTGTAATTAGAAAACTAGAAGTATCTAGTTGTCCAAGTCTGGTGCAAGGTCGTAATCAGAGAAACCATATCATGCATTCTAAAATTCAAACTTCTGCCTTCGCACCAAACTTTATATGAATCAATGTTTCTGTAATACCTAAAATACACTTGGGCTTTACGCTGTGTATACCTTGACTATTTCTTCTGTATATTTTGAAAACTGGAATCATAAATCTCGTTGCCTATGCAAAAATAATCTTACCATTGTATACTCCCTGTCCCAAGATATAGTTTGAACAAGTTGAAGGTAGAGGTGCTGGTTGAAATGGAAAAGGCTCTGAAATATAAAAGTGATCATATTGTGTGAACAATGTACGATTCTTGTCCATCACACATACCTCGCTTAAACGTATCCTAAAGTTTAAAGTCAAACCTTATTCAAGTTTACCAGTTCGATTGTTCATTTAAGGTAATTTTAATTTAAGCTTTTTTGAAAAATGAGCAGAAATGCTACATTAACTTAGTCATTCTCCGATGAAGCAACTGCGAGTGGGTTGGCAGAGGTTGAGATAGTGCTTGATGTAAATATGTTTGCCGCATCAGTACTGTGTTTATGATGGCTGCATATGCACACAATTTGCAAAAATTACTGACTACATTTGCGAAGTGATTAAGACTCAATTGAACAGGAACAGACTTAATACTTGGGTTGCATGGATAAATTACTACGCTCCAATACTTACCAAAGTGTTTTTTAATGCATCATAGCGTTATCAGCATTCATTGAAAGAAACAGCATTGTCAGGTAAAACTAATGATCAACATTTTTGGCGTTCAAACTGTGTAATTTATGTGACATCATGAATGAAACCGGTAAACAATATTACTGTCTAGCACTTACGACTATTTTGACAGTAGCAACTTCCAACTCCAAACGACGAGCCGGCTGATGAAACACAGGTTTGAGGAAATGTGCAAGCAGGGGAGCAATATCTGGTTCCTGAAATAAATGCGAGAATAAAATTGAACTTAGTACAACATTTTGAAATACCAATGGCGAGGTTTCTTTACGTTACTATTACTGTAAGTTTTGAAAAACTTGCTGCATAAAAATATGACCCCACACGTAAAACACAATGCAAAAACCACATAACTAGGTGATTTAATACAATTGATAAATGTATGCTTAATTATATGTGTAAATTCAGACCTACATAATATTATTTTTAACCCGTCCTATGCAGCACAATTGTAATCGAAACTTTAATGTTCGCCCAGAGCGTAACAAAGAGTTACAATGAGCCTATTTAGTAAGAATGACATTTTTTTAAACAATTGCAATAAGCATAAAATGACTTAGATCAATATATCGATATAAATCCATCAAACTTTCTGAAGTTAAATAGTTCAAAATTCTTGAATCCGCAAATCTAGGCAACAAACGTAAACAAATTTTCTATGTCTCGCAAAATTTCCATCGAACTTGCTCGATCATTTTGACGTTACGTACGAATTGTAACTGCTTGCAAAGGTGTCATGTGAAAATCTTATTAATGACAAAACTTCGTGAAACTTATAGTCACTTTTTTATGACATTTTTGAACAACAGTTGATTAACTGAAATACTGTAACATTATTTTGTTTGAGAATTCATTATTTTCAGCTTGCCAAGTAAGAAATAATTATAAGTTTTACGCTGGGAGCGCTTTCAATTTAAACTACAGGTGTGCTACAGCAAGCCTGGTGAAAAAAATTTGTAAGCATTGCTACTCACTGTCAACGAATAATGATGGTGGTCCTACGTAATTTTCGCACGTTGATCCGACTGGCGTGAGTCCACTTCCACCGTTGGCAAGCAACAATTTGAGCAAAAACAGCAAAACAATTCCTCTATCATTTCCGGAACTTTGGCAACTACTTAGCACTCGTGTGATCCTTCCGTTGTTTAAAGCACCTTGACGACCATTTCGAAAATAGGGTACAAATTGAGCAAATGTTAATAAAGATGATGGCGGAAGGGCGGGAAGTAGGGGGTTTCCAATACCTTGGAATGGATTAGTCCCAAACTGTGAGATAGGAATATTTAAAGGCGGAAACACCGAATTTTGTCCAAACAACGGAGCAAGTAGTAAAAGACAACTCAAAGATATATTGCCTCCACTTAAAATTTGGCTATACAAGAAAAAATTTGGGTCGAGACCCAGTAGTCTTCCTTGCCTGCCACCTCTTACATCATCATCATCGTCATCATCATCATCATCATCATCATCGTCGTCGTCGTTGTCGTCATCACAATAAACCGGTTTGACAAAAAGAGTTGTGACCAAGCAAATTACGGTCAACCCTATGATGATCTTCATAGTCACTTTCATTTTGATTATTTGTTTTGCTTTCCTTGAAGTGCTCGACGTTGCTAGAAATATGATGAATTTCATCCAATGCTCACAGCTTATATTCCCAAAATTAAACACGTGACAAGGAGTCATAGCGTGTGCACATTGCAGATCGTGATAACGTCGTTATACTAATGCACATAATGCACAATGCAAAGACGTCCATGAAGTTTTACCATACGTAGGTTTACGTGCTTTGAGTTATTCTTATTATTTGACAAAAGTCATGAAATGCATGCAAAACAAATTTTTAAACTGCAATCTACGACATTTCTTTGAAAGCATAAATTCGCTTCAATCAGTACGGTAATTAAGTTTCCACCCGTGGAACAGACGCTCATGCAGTTCTTCAAATGTTTGTTAGCCTATTATTGGTACTTTCTTTTTTATAGTAAGCCTACACGTCCTTGAGTCTTAATGTTGACGTTGGATTTGTTCCCATTCGCACATTGCTTTCGTCGCTCTTATTTGACAAGGAAGCAATGTTACGAGATACATCATCGATTAATTATCATTTGTAGATTCTAGCTTTTTTTCGGGGGGTGCGTTGAGCAGTTCCTGGAAAAGTGCGCTAATATATCCGAGATGCGAAAGCATCAAGATGTTAGACAGAGAGAGAGAGTTTATTATTTTTCTTTGGCCAGTTCACGTTTCACAGAAAACCGATTACGCATACAGTAGTAATAGCACTGTTACACAATACAATGATTTGTGCACAATGGCAGGAAGCACCGAAAAGCCGTTAGGTTATCGCGTCAACATGCTCCCTGACACGAATGCAATAGACAGTGAGATAAAAAAATGAAAATAGAAAAAAAATACTAGTTAGTGGTAATACAATACGATATAAGTAATACAATAAAGTTACGGATAGTACTAGACACAAACGAAAACAATAGCAGTCACTTCGGAAAGAGTGAATAAAAAAAAAATAAAAGATTATACTTAACACTTCGAAATGCAATTCAATGTACTGAATATCTGTAGGCCTAAATGATGTCAATAGTGATCCAAGAGATATTTTTTGAATCTTTTTTTACAAGAAGTCCAATGTATGCTTTTATAGCTACTGTCCAATTTACACCACCATTTAGTCCCTCTATAGGAAAGTTGGGTTTTGCAAAAGCTCTTGTTAACACGCGATAAGACATAAAAGGCAGATTGCTAGAATCTAGTATTGTGGGCATGAACAGAGGCTATTTTTGTGAACGATTTGTAAAATACTTCGGGTAATTAAAACAAAGTAGGAGTTGATGGAGATGCCGAGGTGTAGGCCTATATACTTACAAGGTTTCGTCCGAGGAACTTATAGTTGTCTGAAATAAAGGTTTTCGAAATAAAAAGACCCTTCGAACATTTTTTATTTATGACATCACATTACCAAAAAATCTTCACACTTTCCTACGTTTTCAGATGACGTAAGCCGATGAGTAAAAAGCGTTGTAAAAGAACATTTCGTCAAAAAGTAAGAGATAATTTTGTTAATGAATAACAGTTAAGCCATTTGCGAAGCAACAGTGTCAATGACACACAGTATCTCTTTCTTCCGCAGCAGCATATTGCTCAAGTGCACGCACACAAAAAAAAGGGTCTTCGAGCAATTTTCTGGCAATTGAGAATGAGCATCGCAGAGAGTAGAAAAACTGCTGATCTTGCAGTTTTATGGGGCCTGAAAGCATCAAAGTTTGCCAGTGGTCGGCAAGCTGTGGGCCTTTTGGCAATTTTTCATGGGCCGCGGGCTATTCGGTTTTACCAAGTCTTCGTGGGCCGCATGCTAGCTGCAAATAAAAAGTGAGCCCATGCAAATAATAATAAAAACCTTCCCTTTGATGCTTTGCGCGTAAAACAATCTAATTATTTTTCTCCGGGCAGTACGTGGCTACCAGGAGTGTATTTAGGGTGGGGGCATTAAACCATGCCGCCGCACCCCCCCTTTTGACTCTGCCTTGTAGTAAAAAAGAACAACTAATGGTGCCAAGTGATTGAAGTATGCCAGACTCTTTTGATGGTTTCTGCAGCTTATGGCCAGGGGCTGACCCATGGGAGTAGGATGAGGGGAATGCATCCTCCCACCAGCCATTTTCAATTTTTTTTTTCTTTTGATGTATACAATTTTTCCATAATTTCGAACCTTTTTGATAGCGATAAGCTTTGTTGAGGAGGCGCAGACTTAGCGGCCATGCATGCAGTCTTCGGCTGGTCTTTCGCGCTATACCTCAGCGCTCGTGTTTTTTGTTTCATATAAATAGCTAAATTGAAGTGTGTGTATTGCCGGCTTCACCAAAAAAGTTTTGTTGTGTTCTTACGCCTTAAGCACGCATAATCGAAAATTTGCGCACAAAATGCATCATATTTGGCAAAGCACTCCGAGTTAGGGTCAATAAATTTAAACACAATGTGCCTGAAAATTATTCAAAAAGCATTAAAATAGCCATTACAGCATGTAAATTTTCAAAAAATTTCCGGGGGACTATGCCCCCGGACTCCCCTAAAGCTTTTCTTGTTTCTTAATCAGCTTCAAGTTTGTTCTGCCGCAAAAATTTGCGCTTGGAAGAGATGTGGAAATTATGGCCCCACCCTTTTAAAATTTCTCGCGACGTCACTGATGGCTACAAAAGTAAAACTTGTAGTACCATGCACAAAAACGGATGTTGAGTGTCTGTATCTCTTTCATGCAATGTTCGCTTTGTTTCTTCTGTTCTATCGATGTGAGTGAGTAAAAAAAGCACGCGCTTTGCATTTTCTTTGCTTTTAAATCAACGCACTGTTTTGTCAGTTTGTAGTTTGCAGTCCTGTTGCATATTGCATTCGTAGGCGTGGCTTTAAATGTAGTGGGCCTTCACTAGCTATTGAAAGGGTGATCTGGGCCGCGTTAAAAAAAAGTTGCCTACCACTGAAGTATGCTAATGTATCAATTAAGTATAACCAAAATTTTAGAGGGGTGAGCCTTATTAGACCCCCGGATCCTCCAAATAAAAAAAAATTGGACGCGAGTAGCACATTCGAATGTGATTTATGTTAAAATTCTTGGTAGAGCCGTTCTGTTTCAGCACAATCAGCAAATATTTTTTATTGAAATACTGCAAGGTGGGGAGGAGTTTCTATTTTATCGCTGTGTTATTGAGGGGCCGGTTTCCGAAACTCAGACTTACATTGGTCCGTAGAGAGCGAAATTTGACATCCACTAATAATTTGACGGAATGACTGTTGCTGCGTTTAAAAATATCCAGCGTCAAATTGTCTGCGCGTCAAAAGGCCTAATGCAATGCAATGAAAGCATAAAAAGTTGATGAACTAAAATCAGTGACATGACTCAGCAGAAAAAGTAAAGGCCAAAAAAAGAATATTGGTGGAAGACGAAGTGCAGCAACATAAATCCAGATTGATTGTTTTTACTCTAATTGAGAAATGCAAATACTCAATTACCCAATGTCAATTGCAACGCAATGTCAATTGCAACAACGGAATGTCAATTGCAACAAGAAAATCCTTTTATTTCTCTTGTGTAACTTCGAAGTCTCGTTGTTGTTGCCAATAAATTCCCAATGACATATCACGATGTATGGAAGTAGTCTGAACTCTCGCGGTAATCTCACTAATTTAATTTAAAAGCGAAAATTGCATTTCATGGAAAATTAAATGTCATTTCCATTTCTATTACCACCAAAAAAATGTTAAACAATATAGGAGCAGAACTGTGGCAAAAACTTCTAATTAAAAGCAGTGTTTAACATAATTTTAATCAAAGTGCTAATGTGCCTGACTTTTAGTAAACTTTATGATTCAAATGTTAATGAAAGTGCAATATTGATAATATTGTACACCACATTCGTTTCACAATCGGATTGCATAATTGTTGTAGAGATAGCCTAATTAATTGACCAAAATTTTTCTGGGTTGGGTTGCAGCAGCTCTGTAGTGCCAATAACCTAACTTTTAATTTGAAAAATGAATCTTCAACAGTATTAAAAGACGTCATGCATGGCGTCATAGATCGAATTAATGCTGTAACCTGCACTTTGCAAGTTCTTACCGGAAATATAAGATAATATGGAGCTCGTTTCGTGCATTGGCCAAGCGTTACCTCAAGGGCGTGTTGGTAAATTTGAGCTACATGATTTGGCTAGCACTTAGCTTTATCAGCTCAACGTAGGTTACGGGTGATGAAGACTAAAAAAATATGCTCCTATTTATGTTTGTCGATGTTTGTCGATGTTTCTCTCGATGTTTCGATGTTCGTGTTTGTCTCGATGTTTGTCGTAAATGTTTTTCGTTTGTCGTAAATGTTTGTTTTTCGTAAATGTTTGTCGTAATGGATGTTTGTCGTAAATGTTTGTCGTAATGTTTGTCTTCTCGATGTTTGTCGTAAACATCGTGCAACTAATTTAGGCCAGTGGTAAAGATGCTTTAGTTTAAGATATCCATGATATATCTAAGAACTACGTTTTCTAGACCCGCTTATCCTTGTGGGAGGTTGCTGTGGCAGCTGCTCGAGTAGAACCTCCAAGTAGTGTTTCCTTTTTCCCGGATTTTCAACTTCCCGGAAAACAAAAAATTTTCAAAAAACTTCCCGAAAATCCTGAAAATTCTCAGGATTCCCGGTATTCGGGAAATTTCCGTAAAATTTCCGGAGACTTTTTCCCGAGCTTAATTGTTTTGCCTTTTTTTCTGGTTTTCAGCACTTCAGATCTCATTTTTAGCATTTTGTTTCGTTGTTTTGACAAACTTAGTTTCAGTTTTTCAATTTTTTCGACAAATTGAGGAAAAAATTTTGATCTCACAAGCATATTTTTGTCTTAAAAATTTTGCGAATTTTGAAAAATAATTTTTAGTAGTTTAAGCAAAAAAAATGTTTAATTTGCAGTTAACGCATTTTTTGTGTAGGAGTGATAGGTAGCAGTACCGCTGAAATCCTTGCTAACGAAAAAAATTTCCCGAGATCCCGACATAAAATTCCCGGGAAACGGGAAGGTCAAAAACTCCAAATTTCCCGAGAAATTTCCCGTCCCGATTTCCCCGGAAGAAACACTACACCCAAGCATCTCGGTTCTTCTCTGCAAAAGGTAGATGCTGTGGTTGGATGCCAAGGCAAGACCAACTAAGATTTTTAACGTTATCTCATCATGGAGTGTCGGGACAGCCTCTAGGCCAGGGATGGCCAACCAGTCGGTTGCTAAGAGCCACATTACTCTTTGCTTTTCACCAAAGGGCCATATCATACGCAAGGGATAATGATCGCCTTAACATCACCATACCTCCTCTTGATACGCATACTTTTGCTTAACTACTGTAGATTAGTAGTACACCGACCGGATAGCTCAGTCGGTAACGACATCTCTATCGGTGCGAGCGGTCTGGAGTTCGCTGCCTGGGCCGGTCAAAGCGGACAAAGTGTCGCCACCGCTGCGATGTTTCTTCGGATTCGAAGCTGCGTTGTCCAAAGTCCGTAAGTTATATGGACTTTAGTGTTGCCCAGGCACAAAGTCGCGGAGATTACAGCTCAAATGATCGAATGGCAAGAGCATACGATTCTGGAGCTGCAGACTCGAGTTTGATTTCAAGTCGGGTCAAACACAATGCCTTTAAAATTGGTATATTCACAGCTTCCCTGCTTGACGATCAGCATTAAAAGGACGGTGTGAAGAACAAGCCGGCAAGTTTGCTCAATGTGCCGAAAGGAAAAACCCTTAGTGGGATTCCCCTATCTTGGTGTGATACTGGTTACGTGTGATACTGGTAGACAGGTGGCCGGCATCTCCTGAGCGATTTCATCATAGTGTTTTGATCGCTTTCCCCCGCCACTCGTTAACGCCTTATCGTAATTCTCTATTTTTTTATTTTTTTTATTTATTTAGTTGCATGTTTATCCTCCCATCACAAGAAAGCGATTAATGCGCTATAACGAGCTCGCTTACGAGTTGTCGGCCATCTGTCCACCATACCAACATGGGGGAATCCCGCTAAGTGCCTTTCCTAACGGCACAACAAGTAAACTTGCCTGCTTGTTCTCCAAACTGTCCCTTCAATGCTGAACGTCAAGTAGGGAAGCTGTGAATACCCATTTTAAAGTCATTGGTTTGACCCGACTTGGAATCAAACCCAAGTCTAACAGACGCTCTATACCACTCGGCCATCTGAGCTCTAACAGTGATTGTTAAGTGATAATGCAACTTAAGCGTTGCTAAACGCAACAGGATTACAGAACGAGGCAGCAGCTCTGATAGAAGAAACACAGCATGTGAAAAAGAGCCGCACCAAACTGGGCAAAGAGCCGCATGCGGCTCGCGAGCCGTGGGTTGTTCACCCCTGCTCTGGGCCCTCGACCAACCGGTGTTGAACACAGCCGTTTTTTGGCCGTTCTTTCCTGTTGGCAGGGCCGGTGCCAGAAGCTGCGGGACCCAATTAGAAATCTGATGGAGGGGTGCCTATTCTTTATAGTAAAATGCATGGATAGTTATATTAAAACAAAAACATAGGGCTTCATGCAAACCAAATAAAATAAATATTTAACACTTGCTATAAAACAATTCATGGTAATTTGGTTGCTTTTATTCAGAGCCGGCGCCAGAGCAGCCGACTTGGGGGGGGGGACATATAAATCAATTTTGTAAATTACAAAAACGCTTCGTGCTGTTTTCATGCTACAGTCTACTTCATCAACGAAAACTTTGCAGCAAGCGGATATTAATCTGTACCCTAAGATGCGGTTTATGTCAGGGCCGCAATTAGGGGGGGCGCGGGGGGGCCAAGTCCCCTTCCTGCAAAAAATTGGTTACTATAATACATGATACCGGTATAGGTAATTTGGCCCCCCTTAAAATATTTTTCGCCCCCCTTAGCATTTGCTTCTAGTTAAGGGGCCTGGTTTATGTGCGTGTGTTATATATCACAGCTATCTCATGTCGTTTTACGAGTTCCAAGACAAAAGAAAAGCAGTGGAAGACGCTTGGTTGCTTGTCATTTGCGTCTACCACATCTACAAATAAGCAAATTAATTATGGAATTCCTCAAGGTTCCATTTTGGGTCCACATTTTTTTCTGATCTACATAAACAATCTTCCTTTGTGCTTGGATACTATACCCAGATTGTTTGCTGATAATACGGCACTTTTGTTTCCTGGAAAGGACTTTAATAGTATGGAAAGTCTGGCTAATTTGGAACTCTCGAAGGTCTCAAAATGGATGATGTCTAATAACTTAACTGTTAACGGTTCTAAAACTGTTGCTTTATAATTAACTATAGATCGCAATACTCGTAATCCTAACCCTGATATCACTCTTGTCCTCGACGGTCAAACTTGGAATCCAACTACTTCAGCAAGATACTTGGGAATCATTATAGATGATCACCTATCGTTCAAATCTCACATTAATCATCTTAAAAACAAAATGTCACGGTCTGTAGGAGTTACAACAAAACTAAGTTACTATCTTCCGTACAATACTTTGATAACTCTCTATTACACTTCATTTCAATCTCATTTGCTTTATGCCTTGCCAGTATAGGCTTCCACTTATCAAACGTATCTGCTAAAATTAATAAAACAACTTCGAAACAAGGCCTTCAAAATCATCTCGAAATGTCCAAAATTAGAAGCAGCGTAATACCGCAATATTTTGAAACTTAAGATGTATACAACTTTGAAATCGCGAAGTTTATGCATCAATTTTCATACAAGAAATTGCCTATCCACTTTAACGACTACCGGTACTTTACTTATATTTCTGAGGTTTCTTCACTTACAACACGTCATATGTCTTTGATAATAACATCTTTTTACCCCGTACTTCTCATAGTCAACGATCAATAAAATACGTTGGTGTTAAAATATGGAATAATATTCCTTCTGAAATTAAAAAACTGCCTTTTCATAAATTCAAAGAGATTTACAAAAACTTTCTTTTGCGCAATTATAATACCGAAACAATCCCGTAATATCTCTTATTTTACAGGAATTATAGGGCCCGCTAAAGTCAATAAAGCCAAATTTTTTTAGGACCTTATTACATGATCAAACATGTACTAACGTTCGTTTCAAGCCTTCAGGAGTCTGTTTCGGTAGATTTTATAAGCCAAAATAAAATCAAAATTTTGTATAAAGTTAAAACTGGCCAAAATCATCTTCATCAAAAATTTCCTAACCCTAACCCTTACAAAAATGAAAAAAACGTAGATTTTTTTGTGTTTTTTTGAATTTTTGAGCTGCTATTAAAATTTTATGCGCAGTTTTATTTGATTATTCCGAAATACAATACAAAATTTCAAGAACTTTTCAACATACACAACCCTAATAAGCTATCACAGCATCATAAGAATATCGTAGTTGTGAATGTGACTTATGCATGTCCCACCTTATTTTCTTTACCTAACCCGTATTAACCAAAAGGGGGCAGAATCACTCTTCCCCAGGCGAGGATGTAAGAAACACAAACATTTGATGCATAAACTTACTCAGCACAACCAGTGTAAAATACCAGCAAACAGCAACACAAAATAATGCACGACAAAGCGCAATGTTTCGATCTTATGGGTCTCATCAGGTGCATGACAACCAAAACAAAACACATCAAAGCAAAGTTCTTAAAAGAACATTCCTAAATATGGTTTGCATAAATCAGTTTTCGAACGATAAAAAGCACTTCTGGCTTCTCAAAATGATATATACTGTGTTTTTTTTTTTTTAGGCAGATGTTCTGAGCTAAATTTTCAACCATTTTAAATTGATGCTGTTTAAATCTAAAGTTAGCCTAGCTTGATATTGTGAACTAGAAACTCATTCACTTGTTATACTGGTTACTACTGCTTATACCAAACTTGGGATTTGGATTGGAATGCTCTTTTAAGAACTTTGCTTTGATGTGTTTTGTTTTGGTTGTCATGCACCTGATGAGACCCATAAGATCGAAACATTGCGCTTTGTCGTGCATTATTTTGTGTTGCTGTTTGCTGGTATTTTGCACTGGTTGTGCTGAGTAAGTTTATGCATCAAATGTTTGTGTTTCTTACATCCTCGCGTGGGGAAGAGTGATTTTGCCCCCTTTTGGTTAATACGGGTTAGGTAAAGAAAATAAGGTGGGACATGCATAAGTCACATTCACAACTACGATATTCTTATGATGCTGTGATAGCGTATTAGGGTTGTGTATGTTGAAAAGTTCTTGAAATTTTGTATTTTATTTGAATCTTGTGCTTTGCATAATTTTATTCCGAAATAGTAAGTTGAAATAGTAAAAATGTGTGCGCTAATTGAGAAGGAAATAGCACTTATTATGCATGAAATGTTTGTAAATTGCGGATTATAAACCATTTTTAATCAAAAAAGGGCAACAAGACGTAAGCAATTAGGCAAAAGCGGTTAGGTCAAAATAAAGCCAAAATTTTGCTAAAATAAAGTCAAAAATATGTTTTTTTAGGTCAAAAAAAAATGGCCCTAATTATTACTGTACATCTTTGAACACTTGATTTTAATAAAATTACGCATTGCGTAATCACTATTTATTAATATATTGCCTTTTCATTACTTTTTTGTTTATTGCTTTAATTTTGTTTTTTCTTAATTATTAAGAATAGCTGGGCTGCTGCTTGACTCGAAGACCAATGATCCCTTCACAGTTGCCTCGCATTTTGTGCTATTGTATGATGCTTTTGTGATTTAGCAACAAAAAAATAAACTTATTCTTGTTCGTTGTGAGACCTTGCTGTAAGATATTCCAAGGCTCACTGCCACGTATTGTGGATACTTGCTGCTTATTTTGTTAGCTTACTACACTTTTCAGACAGCATTTAATTCTAGAATTAAGCAGACCAGTTTTTCTGGAGTAATAGTATATTTCATGTACATGGTGAAAAAGTCGCAAACAACAAAACAATACCAAGTATTTTGGTTGGCGGAAGAAGTGGTCCTGTTAATTAGTTCCTTAGTCTTCCATCGGTTGTTGGCGAAGCCGCGAATAGAATTTTACTTTTTTTTGTTTCTTGGTAAGAAAAACACGAGAATCACCACAGCTAGTTCGAACGAGGATCTAATGTAACGCATCAGCAGTTCTTGACGTTTGCATTGCAAAGCATTGTGCATCTCCTTTTCTTATAACGAGTACTGTCATGACTGATGAAAAAAAAACGCTTAAAATGATTGATGAAAAAAAAAATATACATAACTTTCACACAAGCCTTTGTTTTACTTTCATTGAATTTTTTCAGTTTTTAATTCAAAATGCAACTAATTGTTTGTCCAAAGGAGGTGCAAGTGCATTGACGAGGAACTGTTAATGCCGAGCTGCATGAAAGAGGGCTGCTTCCGCAGAGAATAGAGCAAGAGCTTCCTGAAACACGTAAACGCTTGTTAAAGTCGTCATAACCAAGAAACAAGCTGCACAAGTTACAGACACAGTCGTACTTGAAACCATAGCTGACTCCACTTTGCACTGTCTGTGCGTAAAATCGAAAATCTTGGTAAGGTTACAATTTGCTATAGTTGCTTGTCCGTTTAAGCGTGTTAAATCTATTGTTAAGAACATGACGTCAAAGTAAAACAAGCCACAAAATTGCAAAAATGGCCGTTTTCAAAACACTACACCCCAAAACGAGGGGTAAGAAAGAGCAGTTTTTGCATTTTTTGTAACTAGTAAGCTCTGATAATACAACTTTTTCGTTTGACCGCCTATTAACAAAACGAGGTAGAAAACCAATGACGCAATAAAAAGATCGCATGCAGTTGATCGACCAAACCTGTTGTTGATGGAGCAAATGGCTGTTGTTGGCAAACACAACTGTTCTGACCAAATCCTAGCGATTGTTGAACGCAGAATTGACAAGGAGGGGCACAATATCGAGTTCCTGCAATAAACACAATTCAGGACACTACACTTATTTACGTTTAGATTTACCATTTAGCAGAGGTGGGCATTTTTTTAAATGAGTTGAAGCGCAGCGCAACAAAGCGCAAAATTTCCGTAAAGTCATGAAACGCAACGCAACTAGCGCAACCTAATTTTTAAATTGACTGAAGCGCAACGCAACTTTCGCAATCAATTTTTTTGGGATTAAAGCGGAACGCAACTTTCGCAATGAGGTTTATACAAAAGTGAAAGCGCAACGCAACTTCCGCAATAACGTTTATAGAAATGAAAAAGCGCAACGCAACTTTTGCAATGAGGTTTAAACAACACTAAGAGCGCAACGCAACTTTTGCAATGAAAAATTTAACAAAGCGCAACGAGCAGATGTATAGGAGCCTAAACAATGCAATTTTTTTTGAGTTTATTTTGTAGGTGCTTTTAACAGCACGCAGTTGGCTACAACGCGACAACGATTTTAATGCAAGTGAAAGAGTTTTGCGTGGTCAATGAACAGGAAAATTAAATAAGGAGCAAAAAAAGATGCGTTGCTGCCTTGTCGCGTGCCGTTAAAAGCATCTCATCCCGGTAAATCTTAATTTGCATATACGGCAAAGCTCAGCACAACAACAAACAAATACGATTTATTCAACAATCAATGATCTTTTCAAGCACTTGCAATTTTAAAAAGCGAAAGACTTTAGTGAACCTTATTTCTGATTGGCTGAAAATTTCTGCTACAATAGATTGACCTATATTGTACGCTTCAAGAAATAAACTGCCACTCTATTAAAAACAGTTACAAAAAAATGCTTACTTCAGCACGTTGCGCTTTAAAAATTAATCCGACAAAGCGCAACGCAGTATTTCAACTTTCGACAGTGTGCAACGCAATAAAGCGCAAGCAACCAAATTCTTTTCAGTTTGCAGCGCAATAATGCGCACACTATTATATATTTTTTCACTTCGCAACGCAATAACGCGCAAGCAGGATTTATTTTCTTTGAAGCGCAGCGCAAGTTGCGCAAAGGCTAAAAATAATTTGTTAAAGCGCTTCGCAACTTGCGCTTCAAAATGCGGAATGCTCACCTCTACCATTTAGACATGTAGGTTTAGCCTGTGCTATGCTACTTTTAGCGCCCTAGCTTTCATTTGAAAATTTGGATATAGAATCTCTCATAAATTCGAACTTCACTCTTTCGACTAATTCTTTTCAAATAAAATTGTATCAATTTTTTTAGACTTTCTTGAACATTAATTACAATGATTATATCAGGATGCTTAGGATTAGCTTTAGCAAGCAGTTGTGGAAAATAAGTATTTGTATTTTGTTGCATATTCATCCTCCCATCACGAGAAAGCTATCAATGCGCTATAACGAGCTCGCTTAGGAGTTGCCGGCCATCTGTCCACCACACCAATATGGGGGAATTCCGCTAAGTGCCTCTCCCAACCGCACAACAAGTAAACTTGCCAGCTTGTTCTCCACAGTGTCCCTTTAATGCTGAGCGTCAAGCAGGGAAGCTGTGAATACCAACTTTAAAGTCATTGGTTTGACCCGATTCAGAATCAAACCCAAGTCTACAACTCCCCAAGTGGACTCTCTTATCACTTGGCCATCTGAGCTATTATTCGGCTATCAGCAAGTCGATGGGCTTAAGCAACAGAAAACAAACTACCGCCAAATGTTTGAAAATATATTACCGGTAAGCCTACGGTGATTTTTTTAGGAAAGCTAGATATCTCCACCTTCCTGCAAACAGCGGCAAATATGTCTAACTGTCTCGCTTTGATTATTTATGATATTGCTTCTTCAATTAACTTACTATCAATAAATGTTGTGGCAGTGGCTGGGAATGGGTAGGTAGAGCACCCGCTGCTTGCGGCACCTAAAACAATTTAAATCATGAGAAAAATGATCAATTTTAAGAATAAAATAGCTTAATGATGCAGCGCAATTAAGCAACATAAACTAAAAGCTTAACAATCAAAACGTCTAGCTAATAAGTATGGTTAATTAACTCAATGACTTGATAACATAGCTTACCGATTCCAGTGCCGAAATTATTTTGGCAGGAGCATCTTCGGCCAGCTGAGGTGTAATGCGAAACACATCGCTGGAAGCTGGAACAGGCAGGGTAGCAGTATCTCGATCCTAAATTATACATAGATTATGAAAATCGCGTAAAAGGAGCAATCCTTACTGCATGTATTGCAGACATCTTTATTTTCAGTAAAGCTACAATGTTGTGCATATGGCTTAGCCTTGAAGAGTATAACTAATGTTTGCAATAAAATCACCGACATTACTTACAACTTACAAGTGGTAGGCTACTAATCGTGGGTTAAAGATCCATGAGCTTAGATTGTTATAACGTTTTGCCGATGCCAACATTAGTTACCCAGAGATTCAATCATGATTGTGCAATAAATAAAAGAATGCTTAAGGCACTTGGACCGCTGCGCATTTTAGGCTACATGTTTTGATCGATTAGACCAGCGTTTTTCAAATTGGGACTATTCTTAGGGACTATTCTTAGGGGAGGCGCGAATGTTAACCACAATCGTTTAAAAATACTCGTATAATAACTTGATAAGCTATAGCATAATCCGTTTAATTGCATAGAAACAACAGCTATTTGTTTGATTAACCGAAGTGTTAGATGCAAAATCAAGTGAGGTCATTTTATTTAAAATTATTAGCTCGCAAGCAAGAAATCTAAGCCAGTATCCAAAGTCTTGCTTTACTAAACTTTTAAGGTAAATGTGACGTCCTAATGCGATATGATTCGTATTATCAAACGATTTCGCAGTAACGCTCGAAAACGCAATAGCCAAGTCCAGCTGCCCTATCAACGGCAGTTATTCATCTTATTTAATCAAAAAGTAATGGGGAAATAATCAAAAAACAATGCAGTAAATGTCATCAAAATTAAAACATAATATAGAGAGATCATAAAATCTCTTTTGCTGTAAACCGAGATTTAACAGCCTTTGTGCTAATAGACAAGCGGATCCTTCTCGTTGAAAGACGAAAATGAATGCTGGTACTCTTTCTTTGTTTTACAGTTCGTGTTAATTTTTTTTGTGTTTTTTATTATTTTATAAAATAGAGGGAGGCGTCATGTGACTGAACATCTGTAAGGGAGGCGTGGAAACACAAAGTTTGAAAACCACTGGATTAGGCTAACTTTCATGGCTAGCAGTAGCACCAAGGTTACGAAGTAAAGATAACCGTTACCAAAAGTGAAACTTTTGCAATATTATTATACTTACTGTCTGGGTTTGGTTGAACTCCAAGACTTGGGAACGGTAGAAGGTTTCGATAATTTCTACAAGAATTGGAGCCTGTAAAAAGAATGTAATCATACAGTACCGGTGTTTATGACTGTCAGAATGCTTTTCAAATTACGTTTTCATAACCTCTTAATCTATTACTGCAACTTGAAACTATATTGTGTGATTGTGTTTGCTGCAGATGATTAACAGAGCATAATTAGCAGAACATGGGAAAAGATATTAATCAAATACTTCAAGTTCCAAGAATTGCGTTTACCTCAAAGGGCAAAGAATTTGATAAAAAAACAAACAAATGAAATTTGCACTATACCTCGCAGTTTGATTCAAAGCAGCTTAAAGCACATGCTTTTTGGACAAATTTACCAAAAATTTTTCGGGATGTAAAACATTCAACTTAAACGCAACTTAGTATAAACTTCTGCTTGACGGATCACTCATGAAAATGGCAATAGGCATAGGCCTACTGTAAAACGCGAACTTTTAAACCGGACAATAGCAATCAGGAGCTCGAAATTCACGTCACAATGCATGCCATCTGCAAGTGAAAACAGAAAACTCATATGCAAAAAGAAGGTTGATGTCAGCTTGTGTGCTAACCTAGCGTGTACAAAATGGAGACGATATGACTGTTACAAAATCAACTGGACTGCTACTTTGGGTTTTTTATTTTAACTGAATTGCATGCTTACTACTTCGTACTAGCCACTGGCAAAACTGGCAAAAAGTACATGGTGGAAAATCCGAAATACAATTTACATCATTTCACAAAAATAAAAAATATTTTTCAAAGAATTTTTAAAGAACAGTAAAACTGAAAGCTCGAAAATATGGTTTAATTATTTATTGCTGAGCGCAGAGGAGCAATTAATGCTTCAAAATGTGAGAGGGAGTAGCAATTTTCCTCTTTTTCGGTGAAAAATAAAGTTAAATAAGCTCAAGGAAAAAGCTTCAAAAACAATTTCAACGTACTAGTTGTAATTTTTCGACAGTAACATCTTCCGCTAGAGCCTGGCACACATCTTCGACCGCTTCTGCAACGAGGGTAGCAGTGTCTGTTTCCTGCAAAAAAATCCGCAAAAATTAGATTATCAGCTTGATTAAACCCATAAAAGCGATGTTTACCAGCCCAAACAGCCTACAGACACTTTTGTCTTTCTAGCGCAATTACAGACATGACGGCGCATTACCGCTAAACATTAATCTGAAGCTAAGAATTACTTTCTTGATGACAAACCCGGGCACTCTAACCGCTAAACTGCTCATGATAGTTAAAAGTTCAACTAAAAATTGGTTGATTGAAGTGTTTCTGCGCGGTTAGGCCAAAGTAAATAACGATGTATGAGCAGTTTCAGGACTTCCAGCTGACAATGTCACTTTTTACAAGCATATGAAAGCGGACAAAAACTCAAAATAAATCATCAAGAATTACCAAATTAAGTTACTAAATTCCAAATTTTTACCAACGTTCTTTTCTTCACTCCATTCACGTTACAACCAGTACCCAAAATATTGTGACTATTTCCCCAGCATGGTAACGCCGCTTTTAAAATGGCGATGTGTTTTACTTTTGGCTAAATAGCTAAAATTATTTGGTAAACAAAGTTGTAATATAATGGAACCGCGTAGTTCTACTCGTTTATTATTTTCTTTTATCCGTGGACTAAAATCGCAAACCTATTTTTACCGGTGGCATGTTTCGAAATACTTTTCGGAAGAAGATTTATAAAATGAACTAAAATTATGCGGTAGAAACATTATGAATAAAAACTGACACTCGAGTTACACACTTACGGTGATAAAACTGTCCTGAAATGTAGTTGGAACAGATTGAAACTGGACTCACTGGTTCTGGTTGGAAAGGAACTGGTTGTGGTTGGAAAGGTACTGCAAATGCAAAAGTGATCAAATTAACTTATTTAGCTGTTTTAATAGCATGGCTTATTAAAATTCTGTCACAGTATTACCGAACAGTAAACAATCTGATTCAAAAAGAAATACACCTGAAAAGACAGCTTATTTTAAAAAGGAGCTAAAGATATTTTTAGCGTTTTGCGTATTATTCGTTAAGCTATCTGCTTAAATTTTTAAGTGTTTTAAAAATTGAGTGAGGTCATTTTAAGGTGGTACTCTCTTAAAAGCACAGAATAGAACACTTAAATAAAATAACTTTGTACCTATACCAACACAATTTCTACCAGATAACACCGTATATATTACCTTCATTGGCTGCAGTACATTATGTTCTAGCACTAATGCAACTGCACAGCTGTTGATTTGACCGATGCAAATTTTTAGATGTTTCGAAGATGCAGAAGCTTTTATTTGATGAGGATCTTTGGGCCGAAACAAGTGTAAAAATGATTATTTTTTGAACAACATTTTATAATTGTTGCAGCAATTGAGTTTATTTCGACTGCGTAAGTTGCAAATTTAGTAATTGCCACTTTGAAAAATCGTAGTACTAACTGTAGTAGGCAGAGCCGGCGGCACAGCAGTCGACTTATGGGGGCCAAGCGTTTATCAGGGGGGGTCCAAAGTTTGAAATTAAACACAAAAGCCGCAGTCTTCAAAAGAGTAGGCTTGTTAATTGGGGGGACCAAGTGTGTCGACTGGGGTGGGCAAGCCCCTCCCCTGGCCCGCCTTGGCGCCGGCCCTGGTAGTAGATCTATAAGGATCAACCGCAAACAAATCATCATCGCATTTCATCTTACCTGAAATTGTTTGACAGAAACATCCAGTGCCTGATCTGACACATTGTTGATTTGGACCGCACGCAGGAAAGCAATGACTATTTGCTGTAAAACAAAAACGTCTACTTAAATTACTGGTACTAGCAAATTTATGATTCATCTAAGAATATTTTTTACGGTACGTTGAGAATGTTTATCGAAACAATAAAAAGTTTCAAATGGCTTTTAGGACTTCCAAAATGTGATAAGTCGTAATTAGAGAATGTCATAACTATGCTTTCTAAAACTTCACACCTCTGCTTTTGCAACAAAACAGAACTTTGCATTTGGCCCTTTTCAAAGTTATGGACAGGTTATCCGCTACACTGCTTGTATGATTACGGCCGTTGGGGTGTTTTGGCCTACTGCTCGAAAGCTACAATTAATAAATTTGTAAAATTAAGTCATGGCATTGGTTACCGATATGCGGAATTGTACATCATATTTCTCCATTATATTTTGAGAGCTAAAAATGGTATACCGGTATCTATGTATAGGATAAACATTCTTACCGTTGTACGACTGTCCGGGAAAATAGTTGGAACAAGTTGCAAATGGTACTGGCTGTGGAGGAAACGGTTCTGGAGAGAAAAAGAGATTTCAGTTACCGAAAGTTAACGTAATTATTGGTTATCACAAACAACTTAAAACAGGGTTCGGCAAACCCTGGCACGCGTGCCAAAAGTGGCTCCTCGGATGGTTTTGCATGGCACGCACAGCGATTCCATGCGCAAGCAACTTTTTAGCCCTTAAGATTTAACAAATTTACTTTTGAATCTGTGAGCGATTTTCAGTGCTGTGGGCTCAAAAGTCACTCAATTAATATATTTCTTGGCAAATAGGACATCTACTTATGTGAAAGACCTTTTTTTATTTTTTCATCTGCACTGATATTTTGAGAGGAAAGTCGGGACATGGGTATATCTACAGAGATGTAGACCTTTTTTTTTTGCTCTTCACTGATATTTTCAGAGGAAAATAGGACAAAACGGCAAAATCTACATCAAGTAAGGACACAAAACCGTTTGGCTCGCTAAGAAGTTTCTATTTTGACGCTATCAAAAAATGGCACGCTGCGCTCAAAAGGTTGCGACCCCTGACTTAAAACATGTACTTCTGCTTCAAAAAAATATCCAATAAAAGTTTACCAAATAGAATTAACTCAGGAAGACAATTTTTTATTGATCTGTGCCTAAAAGGGTTTAGTTGATTTTGTATACTGTAAGGGAGTGTTGGAAAGTGGTGAATGCACTTAATGCTTAGCGCACTGGTTTTCATGAGGGCTGGGTTGCACAAAATTTGTAAAAAATAATGACAGTGTTTTGGAGTGATTAAAAGAGTAAATTGAATGAGAATAAACGACGCGATGGAGTTGCAAGACTTCCAGGTTATGCTGTAGCATAATATAAATATTAGCAGGCTACTCATTAAAACAAACGTCGATACAAAAAAAAAACAAATGAAGATTTACGGCCAACATTTTGTTGTATTTACAATAAATTGCGCATGACCTCGTGAATTAGTTTAGTTGTTAAAAAATTCGTTAATACTTACGATTGGTTTGACAGTAACAATTTCCAGCTGATGAAACGCAACTACTACCGAAGGTGCAAGCAGGATAGCAATATCTCCTTCCTAGAAAAAAAAATTTCAGAATAAATTTTTAGGATAATATCAAAAGTACTCATTCTCAGAGTCCATCAAATCAATATAATTGCGACCCGAAAAAAAATCAAGTAAATAAGTTAAGCAAGGAGATGCAAAAAGCACTGGAGATTGATTTGCAAATTGTTAATGTGGAAAGTTTACATTAGCTTCACGCGCTAAAAGTTGGAGACTCATAGAAGAACGGTTGGCTAAAGTTCACAAATCTTCTTCATTATGTGAATTGACCGTTGCATCAAACGCAGAGCTAATATTCCATACCCTACGCCAGAGCAGTGCAACGCAAAATCGGTTAAACTACTAAAATACAAAAATATGCTAGTTTTTCTGTACATTTTTAAGACTTATTCTCCTACTGAAGAGCTTTCACGGCGATTGGGCGAAGCAGTTGAGGAATTTTCCCTCGTCCATTGCCCACAATCGCTATTACGCACAGCAAAGAATACTTTCGTTTGGTGAATTTACTGTAATAGTCTAAATTGCAGGTTTTGCTACGTGAAAAAAACTAGTGCGCGTATTGGGAAACAACTCAGACCTCCACGTGGTTAAGACCAAAAAGGCAAAGGTAACCATGCAATTAAATAGACGACTCTATGTAAGATCACGCAAAGTTTCAACAAAGCAAGATAATTCAAAAGCTACGTAACTAGATTAATCGATACAATTTACTAAGCAAATGTAGACATACACACATCAACTGTGGGAGAAGCAACAGTCACTAAAGCTCGAAGTTGATAGGCCTAAGTGAATATATTACTGAAAATTTAGCTTAGCTTAACATTATTTTGCGTTCTACGCGCTGCAGATGTAACTGGTGTCAACTAATTATATTTTCTTGAAGTATGACTTACAAATATGGGAATAGTAATTAAGGCTACTTATATGATATTCGCACTAAGCGACTGCAATTTGCATGTGATCAGTTCGACATTTGAGAACCAAAAAGTCCTATTAACACTTGTTAAAGTTGAGGTTGTCATTTAAAATTCTAGAACGCGTTTATCAAGGCTACGAAACAATCTAATGCAGTTTCTGATCTCCAACTCAGGGATTCTCACCCGTGGTCCTCGGCCCCCAAAGCGGCCGCGTAATGTTTTTTAGGGGGCCACGAGCGAAGGCTTCATAAACAAAACTAGGGGTGTATTCTTCAGAGGTTTAAGGTTTTTAACGCACATCCTGCAATGTGACAGGGCAAACGCGTTAACTACTGTACAATATTTATTTTCTCTCGTTAAGCTTTGTAATATCAGCGCAGTCTGCGTCCATTTTTTTTTTTTGATGAACAACAAATCGCGTTGTAGCAGGAGTGATTTGTATCTCTTTCCGTACGATTCAAATGCAAGAAGTGTTCAATTTTACGATTGAACCCATGTGCAACGTCACAATCCATGTCCACAGCTAAAAAGCAATGTTCTTCCTGGCCTACCGAACGAGAAATCAGGACGACTTCCTCTTGTCGGGTCGGAGGGATTTTGACTTGAGTGGTAACGTAGACACACGAGTGGCTACGTACCACAACGGTTAAATTTTTTTAGATATGTTTATCCGAAGGGATAAGTGATCGCGGGAAGATCATGCGTTGTGGAAGATACATGTATCTAACCTGTGTGCGACTGACGAGGGCTAATAGCCCGAAACAGCGCTGTCCCGTTCAACGGTTACACTTAGTCTAGTTGCACCATGGTTGTATCAATGCGGTTGTCGTTAATTGCTGGTCATTTTCGAAAGTTTGGCAGTCAATGTATACATTTTAAAGTTGTAGTCCAATACGTTCAGAGGAGTGGAATTAAGTGCTGACAATATAATTAAAAATCCATTTTCTAGAAGAAATTGCGATGGAAAATTGAAAATAGTATCAACAGCTAATTAGAAGGTTTTTATTGATTTTGTTTTGTTCGTTTTTTTGTTTAAACAAATAATTTTTATTTCTGGAGCAAGACTTTTCAAATTATACTCAGGGAGGCACGGTCTTTCAGAGTCACAGTCAATGGGGCCATGTCTCAGAAGAGGTTGAGAACCACAGATCTAACTATTTCTTCAAAATCTTCTCAGTCATTGTGACGTGCTAATAAAAATCGTAATCGGTTAAAAAAAGCATCATGCAAACCAATTTATAAAGCTTTTAGCCACTTTTTTGAGCACCAAATGATCATGAATTTTTAAGTTTAATAATAGCCGTCCAAGTATGGCAACATAGTGGAAACGTTAAGCTGTCCCTTGCAACGTTTTTATTTATTCATTAGTCGGCTCTATGGCATTATTTTTTGTGACAAGAGTTATAAATACGCTACTTACTGTCAATCAACACTGACGGTGTTCCTACATAGTTTCTGCATGCTGACCCAGCTGATGAGAGTCCACTTCCTTGGTTGGCAAGCAACAGATATAACAAAAATACAAGAACAGTTTGTCTATCATTTCCGGAACTTTGGCAACTAGTTAATGCTCGTGAGATTCTTCCACTGTTTCGAGCGCCTTGACGACCACTTCGAAAATAGGGGGCAAGTTGAGCAAAAGTTATCAAGGTTGACGGTGGTATGGACGGAAGTAGGGGGTTTCCAGCACCTTGGAGTGAATTAGTCCCAAACTGTGTTATAGGAATATTTAAAGGCGGAAACACCGAATTTTGTCCAAACAACGGAGCAAGTAGTAAAAGACAACTCAAAGAAATGTCATTTCCACCTAAAATTTGACTGTACAGGAAAAATGTTGGGTCGAGACCCAGTAGTCTTCCTCGTCTACCACCTCTTTCATCATCATCATCGTCATCATCATCATCGTCGTCATCATCATCGTCATCGTCATCACAATAAACCGGTTTGACAAACAGCGTCGTGACCAAGCAAATTACGGTCAACCCTAGGATGACCTTCATAGTCACTTTCATTTTGATTATTTCGTTTTGCTTTTTTGAAGCGCTCGCCGTTGTTAAAAATATGATCTTCAACATTGCTCGTTCACAGCTTTTAATCCCAAAACTAAACACGTGACAAGGAATCGTTGCTCCTACATATTGCCGATCGTGATGACGATATTATTGTGCAGATAATGCACAATGCAAAGACGTCCATGAAGTTTTGCCATACGTAGGCTTACGTGGTTTGAAATTTTGTTCATTTTGACAAAGGTCATGAAATGCGTGCAAAGCAAAGTTATTATACCACAGTTGTTGGCATTTCTTTTGAAGCAAAAATTTCAATTTCAATCAGTGATTAGTCAACCAACCACAAGGTTGGGGTGCCACTGTTTCGACCATATTAGGTCTTGTTAGAAAAGGTTAGAGCTGTTTGGAGTGACGATCCTCAAACCAATTTGTGGACGTAGAAAAAATTTTTGTTTCAAATGCGACAAAGCAAAATACCTTCTTTACCAAAGTGCTGAAAACAAATAAGCGACGAGTAATGCTGAATCAGAGGGCCAGCAACCAAGTGCAAAGCAAAAAACGCATCACCTGATCTTATGAGAGCCACTGTTTTGACTTATTTTATAATTTACAAGTAAAAAAAAACGGGCATAAAATGTAAGTAATGAAGTAGGATAGACGTGTCCAAAATACATTCCATATCATGCAACTACAAACAGACAAAAAGAATCCTCAGTGCACTTTTATAATTTTTATTAATTCTATTTTTCTCAGTCACATATCTAGTTTGTCTTTGAATCACTATTAATACTATCAATGTTTAACTAGTTTGTGTTATCGTACACCCAGTGATGGGCACGATAAATCTTTCTGAACTAAAGTCATAACGATAATCGATAATTTCAAAAAGCCCTGGGCAATACCGGTAATCGATAAATCAAAACTTCTTAAAGCGATATCGTTAATCGATAAATTATCGCCGACAAATTTTTCCGATAGGCTAAATGTTGCGGTAAATTTTCAAAGTACAGTATTTGACAATTTTTTTTTTTTGTAGTCAAATTGCAAAAAATGTTTTTACAGATTGTTTTATTGTAATAAGTGCAGCATTAATTGCATGACGCACATCAAGACAGTATGCCAACCCAATTTTCTGCCATGTTCAATTGAGCCCAGCCTTATGAATGGTGTCCATTGTTTTGGAAATCCTCTGTTTTAAGTTATGTTTTGCAACTTTGTTCGATAGACGATATCTTTCACGCAACCCATTTATTTTTATATTGAAGAGTAACAATTTTATACAGGTTCATCATTAAACACATAAAAACACTGCTTTAACCACAACATTTTAGTTTGAATAAAAAATTTAATAAACACTGCTAAGAAATCTATACAAAATAATTATCTCATCAAAAGCTTTTGCAATAACAAAAAAAAAAATCGCAAACATCTTCTATGCTCGCGGCATTGCTCCGAATTGTGTAACGAGTGGCGGTGTCCATATCCGTGGCTTAGCGCCTGGGCAACATAGTCCCAAAGAAAGTAGCAACGATAGCGAGCCGCTGGCGACCGTGCACGATTTGACCGGCCAAGGAAACGATCCTACAACCTCCCGCACCGATGGCGATGTCTTCAACCATTAAGCAAACCGGCCGGTGCTTTTGTAAAAGATTTTTTAAATTGCAACAAGGTTTTATGGACACTGTGTATTTACCATGGCGCCAACTCATTAACTTTGAACACCGTGTGCATAAAGAATTTAACAGCGATAACAAAATTGCGATAACTTATCGGCGATAACAAACAGAGATGGGCATTTATTGAGATAATTTATCGGCGATAATTTATAACCGAGTATCGTTATCGCTCAAAATAGTTTTGATTTATCGATTACCGATATCGCTTTTGCATTATATTTTGTTATCGCCGATAAATTATCGCGATAAACGATTTGTTATGCTCACAGTGTTCTGTTAAGAACGCGTAGGCTACTAGATTACCATCTAGCGTCTGTCCTTTTGATGTCCCAGAAGGAGCTCCTGGGTCTTCGCTCTTTTGCTGATAAATTAAACCAAGGTAAAATATATTGGTGTCTCCAGTGGATTGAAGCTGTAAGAATCGTCAATGACCTGCCTCTTACCACCCCTAGCGAAAAAATGGTTTGTCAGCAAAAGGGCTCCTGGGTTTTCGCTCTTTTGCTGATAAACTATGTTCAAAGTTAGTGAGTTGGCGCTATGGAAAAAATACACGGTGTCCATAATATCTTGTTACAAATTAAAAAATTCTCTCTTAGCTCTGTTTGATGCCACGGCAGAGTCCGTGAACTGTTCTCTCATCTTGAAATATCTAGAAAACATTTTTACAACTTGTCTTAACTGTACCACAAAAAAACTTCGTCAAACACATTGAAAATTTACCGTAACATTTATTGGGAAAATTTATCGGCGATAATTCATTGATTGCCGCTCTCGCTTTAAGAAATTGAGATTTATCGATTATCGGTATCGCCCAGAGCTTTTTTGAAATTATCGATTATCGTTTTGGCACAAAAAGGTTTATCGTGAATCACTGGTAACAAAATATATTGGAAATGCTTGATTGGTAATCAATAAATCAAAACCATTTTGAGCGATAACAACTCAGATGGCCGAGTGGTATGAGCGTCCGCCTTGGGAGCTGTAGAATTGGGTTTGATTCCTAGTCGGGTCAAACCAATGACTTTAAATATTGGTATTCACAGCTTCCCTGCTTGACGCTCAGCGTTAACGAGACAGTGTGGAGAACAAGCCGGCAAGTTTGCTTGTTGTACCGTTGGGAAAGGCACTTAGCGGAATCTTGGTGTGGTGGGCAGGTGGCCGACAACTCCTACGCCAGCTCGTACAGCGCATTGATCGCTCTCTCGTGATAAGAGGATAAATATTCAACTAAATAATAATAATAATGACAATTAATCGGTAATAAATTATCGCCGACAAATCATCTCCATAGATGCCCATCTCTGCGGACACCCAGCTGTTTCTATGAATACATATAGAATATTTAGATACATATAGAATATTTAGGATACTTAAAAAGAAAACCATTGCACTTTCTTGATTAATACTGATTTGTTGAAATGCTGCAAACGCAGCCCTATAGTTTCCAAACGCAAAGAAAGAGTAATTGAAAAATTAATTTAAACGAACAAATGCCAATATAGATCTAATTCCAAACATCTCGCAGTTCGAAACAATGACAAAAACATGCGACACTAGTTCATCATTGTATCCACAAAAAGAATCCAACTTAGCCTGTAAAAATAAGCATCGTAATCTTTGCATTTTAATGGAAGCAACTGCAAAACAACTTCATTACTAAAAGTTTGCAAATTAGTCGGCAAAGCTTTATGATGTGCATTGTGACAAATCTGATTATTAGTAACACTTACAGCAGAGTCACAATAATATTCGGAATTAAATTTTGACCATCTTGTAACTCATAGCTATATCATATTACAATTTTTGATTTTTGCAATTTTTTATCTTCTAACTGCTGAGTTTTGTTTGGCTTATTAGATTGATGAACTCTTGGTGATACGCTGATAGCATAAAAGCATGAGGTATCAGATTTGAATATTTGACTTTAACTGTTTCTTTTCTTTTTTTTTTATTTCACCACCGGAGTGGGCACACCAGACAAAACACTAAATTATAAACAGGAAAAATAAAACGAGACATTACACAAAACAATTAATATTAGGCCTTCTGAGAGAGCAGCATGGAGTAGAGATCCTCACCGATTCAAAACATACAAAGATTTTTTGTTTATGGTACGACAAAGCTACCTTGTGGTAAAACAACCTGAGTCAAATTGCCTGTACAACTAATGAGGACCGAGCAACGAAAAATAAAGCAAAGTTAAACAATGCAGTGAAAGCACGAAACAACGGATGAAATACAGCTAGTTAAACTATTTATTCCAAACCGGAAAAAAGTAAAAATCACATAAAAAATTGTAAGAGGACAAAGTACAGCAGCGTAAATTTACATTGATTTCTGTCACTATATTTAGGAAATGCAAAATGCATTATACCCCAAACAAAAAGAAAATGTCAAATTAAACAAGTAAAACCTTTATGTTATTTTTTTTCTGCGATTTCCAAACCCCATTGTTGTGCCAATGAATTCCCAATGACATATCACGTTTCATGAAGGTAGTCTGGATTCTCGGCAATCTTACAAATCTAATTAAAAGTGAAAATTGCATTTCATAAAAAAATTAAATGTCATTCCATATCTATTACCGCTAACAACATGTTACAACCGTCAGTGGAAAAAAGTTGGCAAAATTTTTGCTTAAACAAAGTGTGCATAATTTTGATTAAAAAATTAAATGCATTCAACTTTTTAATAAATTCATAATTCAAATGTTGATTAAAGTGTGTTGACATTTCCATATTACCACACGTTCTTTTCGTAATTGTGTTGTAATTAAAATACCATAATTAAATAATTACAAATTTTGGGGATTGAGTTTAAGCTTGTAGCTCTATTTTCAATAAATTAACGTTTAAATTAAAAAACACACCTTCAAAAATGTAGAAGATATCAAGCATGACGTCATTGCGCGAAATCATGCCGCAGTCTGCATTTTTCACGTTTTTGACCATGTTAATTACCAGTGATGGACTTATCGACGCAAATCCTACGTCTCGAGATATTATTATCGAGATAAACGTTACATAAAATGTCACATAAAACGTTACATAAAATGCGTTACATAAAACTGTTGAAATTTCTATAGAAATTTCTATAGTTTTACCGGTATTCATTAGTTTTTTTTGGTGAACATCATTAGAGCAGTAGCGAAAAAGCATCTACTATCACATATCATAATCACGAAATTACAATTTTGCGCATCGTCGGCAACGAACTACCAGTTGATCCAGCATCGTCGGCAACGAACTACCAGTTGATCCAGCATCGTCGGCAACGAGCTACCTGTTGATCCAGCATCGTCGGCAATGAACTACTAGTTGATCCAGCATCGTCGGCAACGAACTACCAGTTGATCCAGCATCGTCGGCAACGAGCTACCTGTTGATCCAGCATCGTCGGCAACGAACAACTAGTTGATCCAGCATCGTCGGCAACGAACTACTGGTTGATCCAGCATCGTCGGCAACGAACTACTAGTTGATCCAGCATCGTCGGCAACGAACTACTGGTTGATCCAGCATCGTCGGCAACGAACTACTAGTTGATCCAACATCGTCGGCAACGAGCTACTAGTTGATCCAGCGAATTGATGATAAAAAGATTAAGCGCGTGACGTTCACGAAACTAAAAAAGCCCACCAATCAGAGCAGATATCTAAAATTGTTAAACTGCGAATGTCTGTTTCGTTTTAAAGGCTCATCAAATTGTGCACTTATTCGCACTGTATCGACTCAGTGTTTTTAAGTTAAGTTTTTAAATGCACCCACCGAAAAGATTTATTCTATTTCAGAGAGTGTAAATTTTAAACAATCTTATGTTTTTAAACTTTGGGCTGATTTCGTATTGATCTTACAATGGAAATTACCGTTTATCTGTTTTGATTGGTTTTAAAATTTTATTCTCAGAACACGTATTCTTACTACCGTATTTATGAAAATAATCAAGAATATCTTTTCAAAGAATAACAAAGTTACCAGTCAAATAACGTTTTATGTAACGCATTTAGAAATTTCTATAGTTAATCTCAGTTTATCGTTACCCGCACACGAGAGTACTTAACTTTTTAAGTACCGTAGGCCAAATAGTTTACATGCAATGACTGATAGGTGTTAGCCTTTGCCTTTTTTTTTCGCTTGGTTCAGGCCTTGCGGAAACAAGCTTATACCGGACTCAAGCAAAATGCAGACTTGCAAAAACGTTTGAACAAAAACGTTGCAAGCTATTAAATGATAAGTGCAAATCATCTTTCGTTGACTGGTATCATTTCACGAAAAGAGTCGTAATCAAGTATAGCTATCAGCTCACAAAGAATCTGTAGCATTGGTATATTTTAACTTATTCGTGCCGAAGCGTCTTGCCTGTCTTTTTATTTTTAAAATTTTTTGATTTGTGCTGATGCGAAGTCAAGCAAATAAAATATTTCACGTTAAGTTTTGCTTTGTTGTTGCAAGTTCTAAAATTTACAGAGGTAGCACCCAGTCGGGTACGCTGGGCATATACAAAGGCAAAAGCGATTCAGCGACAACAAAAATAACAAACCTCAAAAAGAAAAAGTTAAATACTTTTCTACGAAGTAATGAATGACGAAATCATGATCTTAGACATTCATTCAGTGGCGTATCCAATAGGACAGGGGTGGCGAACCTAGCAGTGTGGCACGCCGCAGATCTTTCTCTGGCACGACACTTGATACTTCAATCTTGATTTTGTTTAACTCAGGGGTCTTACTCTTCAACCTCTTACAAAGCGTGGGTCCGAATTGCCCCCACAAAGCCTTGACGTTCGTAAAGCTACTATTTTTTCCGCTGAAAACAGGTGAAGATAAAAAAAAAAGTCTTCACGTCCCAGAGCTACTAACATCGGGTGAAGACCAAAAAAAAGGTCTTCACATCCGCTGAACCAAATTTATTTACGTTTTGTTTTGTTGGCACGGCTTTAACTTGCTAAACTTTATTTTTAATATTTTGGCACGTTCTCCAAAAAAGGTTCGCCACCCCTCCAATAGGACATGCATCGTGTGACGTTGCGTCCGGGTTCAATCTTGAAATTGAACCCTTTTTGCACTTGAATTGTATGGAAAAAGAGAAAGTCACTCTTCGCTATTTAGTACGATTTAGCATACAATGGCTTGCGTTCAACGAAATCTGTGAAGCATACAAGAGGATGTTGCGTCATTGGTCTGCGTTGAAAAAAAAAAGGAATTTGTCGTTCATCCAAAAAAAGAACTCAAACTGCGCTGGTATTACAAAGATAGACGAGAAAATCCAAAATTTTAATTAATAATGTAATTAACGAGTGTGCTGGTGGTATTGCAGGGTGTGCGCTGAACACCTTGAATCTCTGGAGAATAGATGTGGGATACTTTGTTAAAATGGCTTTGCGATTTAAAAAAAAATCTGTGTGGGTTCGAATGCGTTTTTCGACAAATAAACTTTTCCACAAAAGAATTTCTTCAACAATTTTCATTTAAGGAATAATCAAGCTGCAAAAATCAAATCGCTCTACTTAAAATACGTACTAAATCTACTCCACTAAAAATCACGTAGAAACGTAGACTAAAAAAAAAAAAAAAAAAAGAACGACAAGTTGCTGCAATACACGGAAAATTACGAATACTTACGATAATACTCACATTTTTCCAAAATCTAATAAAAACTCGTGATTTTGTAAACTGAGCTTCCTGAATCTGTCAAGCGGAAAAATTTAAGTGTAATTCTTGGAAAAAAAACACCAAGACGTGCGGTTGCTATTTTATTGAGATGGAAGCGAGACAGGCAATAAATGCAATCGAAGACGTATTGCGTGCGCCAACTGGCGGTTTTACGATAGAGATTTCACGGTTCCTTGAGAAAAACATGTGTTCGCAAGGGCACGCAAAAATAACAAAAAAGAGGGCTTTTGGATTATCGGCAAACTCAAACCGATCCTTAATCAAAAGACAAAATCCCTCCAAACATAAGTACGAAATTCATATAGCCTACACAGAAATTACGTGCACCTAAATATAAAGATACAGTCTCTTAAAGAGCATTTTACAGCAGAATAATACGCACTATGCAGTCTTCCAGAAATAAAGAGCATTTACGATACGGCAATATTTCTTCCCACGCATCAACAAATACATTTAAGCATTTATTACAACTTATCCACCTGTACAATTTATGCATGTAGGTCATTCACTATTAACACTTACAAATGACTTACCAAATCTTGTGATTCAACAGCCGGTAATCCAAAACAAGCATTAATATCCAACAACCGGTATACGTAAATTAATTATTCTCTTAGCCGCACCCTTACTCCAATTGAATCAAAAAAAAGCATTAAACCAAGTAACAGTATTCTATCCTTCGAAAAAGCTTTACCAAAAGAAGAAGGAAATGGCTATTTTTAAGGGCCCGTACCATTTGTCTCTTTGGTTTATTTTATTACTTCGTCACGCTCTCGTACAATTGGGAAGAGCGCGAAGAGATAATAAAAAAATGAGCTTATTTTTATACGGGTCCGTACAAATAGCCACTCCCAAAAAAGAAAACAAACATCTCCCCTGAACGCCCTCAGAAAATTCTGTCTCGTCTCCACGCTCAAACCATACAACTGCAAGCTGCAGCCAAAGTCGCTTCACAAAATCTAAGCAAGCAGTCAAAAAACACGCAGGCAGCCTAATTCAGGCAATCAAGCAGCTTTGCAAACCAAGCAAGCGATCATAATAAACCAACTCAAAGCTTTTCGATCAAACCCAAGAAGAAACCTCGCGTTCGAAACCTTGCGTTTAAACTAAATCTTCGAGCTGCATGAAATAATCTGTACAAAAACAAACCAGGAAACCAAAACCCAGGAATTTGAACGAAATATGATACATTGTTGCTAACAGCTATACTTAGATTATGCACGAAGAATCACTTAATCAAAGCAAGATTTATTATTCTTTTATTTGCATAATGGTTTTCACTCGAAATTTGTAGAGCATGATTGAATCACTGTTGCGCTATAATAGCGTTTTGTTTCAAATAAGCTTGCATTAAGGACTTTCCTTGATTGCAAAAGAAACTTTGGATGAAAAACTTTAAGGTCTGCAAAATCGTTCTGACTTTTCTTAATCAATAGGCTCCCAAAGTTAAGTTGGTGAAACAATTACGCAAATTAATTGAAGTTCGCAAAGCGTCAAACTGAAAATATATTTCTTTAGTGAGGTAGACGGCGAATTGATAGCAAGTCTTGGAGTTGGCAAGTGCTTGAGCCCCACATACACAAATTTAGCCTTGAACCCACTGCATTTAGTCCCCGAGTCAGTTAAGCACAAACATTCAATCAGGCAACTTAATGTGTTCTACGTCAAGTGATTTTTTGCTCAAACCGATGCTCTCTCCTTGTGTGCGATTAAACTTTTCATGCTTTAAACCAAAAGATTTTAAAATCTTTGTGGTTTAATTATTTAAATTTACTTGCATTTAAAAAACGTGTAGTATTGTACCAGTTGCACACTTGTCCTTCTGTAACGAGAATGGGATCAAAGCGTTATAACGAGCTCGCTTAGGAGTTTTATATATTTTTTTTTTTATTTAGTTGCATATTTATTCTCCTATCACGAGAAAGCGATCAATGCGCTATACGAGCTCGCTTAGGAGTTGTCGGCCATCTGTCTATCACACCAAGATGGGGAAATCCAGCCAAGTGCGTTTCCCAACGGCACAACAAGTAAACTTGTCGGCTTGTTCTCCACACTGTTCCTTTAGTGCTGAACATCAAGCAGGGAAGCTGTGAATACCAATTTTAAAGTCATTGGTTTGACCTGACTCGGAATCAAACCCGAGTCTAGAGCTCAAGAGACAGACGCTCAATACCACTCGGCCATCTGAGCTGTTGCCGGCCATCTGTCTAGCTCACCACGATGGGGAATTCCGCTAAGTCCCTTCCCCAACGGCACGACTAGCAAACGTGCCGGCTTGTTTTTCACACTGTCCCTTTGATGCTGAGTGTCAAGCAGGGAAGCTGTGAATACCAATTTTAAAGTCATTGGTTTGATCCGACTCGGAATCAAACCCGCGTCTACAGCTCCAGAGGCGGACGCTCAATACCATTCGGCAATATAAACAATCTTGTGGGAAGATATTAATTTGTTGTAGTAGTTTTCACAAGAAACGAGATCAAACCAATCTCTCCCTGCTCTGTTCTTTGTCGACTGTCTTCAAACTATATTTTATTGTAATGTAATTTATGGATAGATTTGCGACATGAATAATATTGAATGCTTTTGCTTGCATTTGGGTTGACTCACAAAAATATTCAAACTATATTGTTAATAAACAAAAACTCTTAGGTGTATGTGTGAACGTCTTTTGTAATTTTTATGAAAAGAATTTTTGCTTGTAGCCATTGCAGGTACTTTTCAAATTAGTATGTATTAAAAATCACTATCTTAAAAAAATATAGGAAGTCAGCAGCCAAAATACCATTTGAATAGTTTTTGAATCGAAATACAGTATTAAAATAAAAATTAAGAGAACAGATATGTACTAACAACGCAAATAAACGCCGGAATATTAAATTGACATTAATTTGCAACTTCTTAATTTTACAGCATATAAACGTACAGTAGCAATACTGACAACAGTGTAGTTTCATTTAGCTTCAAACTAACATAAACCAATTTATTTCATTATTTATTGCTGGCGCGTGTTAATTCACGTCACATTTTATGTATCTGGTGTTTTTTTAATTTATTACTTTTTTCATGAGATAAAATGTAGTTTTAATTTTGGCACGAATATCTATTTATTAAACATATTCCAGATATTTTTTGTTATCACAATACAAGAAACAAAAATTACTGATAAATCTTACCCGCTTAGCACTGCATTGCATAAAAAAGCATAAAGCACTATAAACATCTTTACAGAGATAATAACTAACACGTCTGCTTTTTACAATTTTTGTTGAAGTTTTGATCATAGTTAAGTAATGTAAAATGCATAAATCTATGATTTAACACACGCATAAGAAAAAAAAAAAACAGGATACCAAGCTTTGCAATCGCAAAAGAAAAAGAAAGAAATGGCTTGAAACCAAAAAAGCATAAAAAAGTATCGCTCGTAAATAATAAAAAAAAATAGACCTAAAACTTTCTCGAACGAAAAAAGGGAACAAAAAGACAAGCTAAAGAGAGATAAATCGCTCTATTTTTGACGGATGTACTGCAATTTTTCATCAAAGAAGCTTTTTCAAAGTTACAACACAAATTTCGTAAGCTTAAAATGTTGCATAATGAGTTGCATATTATAAGAGGGAAATTTGTAAAAATGTTTTATGGGGAATTTTTTCTCACATTTCGGTTTAAAGTCGTCTTAATACAAACCAAAGGGGAATGACACCGAGTAACTTAACCTGACAAAGTTATTCCGAGGAAGGCAAAAAGTTGTCAATTGCAGAAATTATAATACCTTTTTACGTAAAATTATCAGAACATTTAAAAGATGAACATCAGTATTATTTTTTTATTTTAATCAATTCAACTTTTTAATGCAGTTTATGTGTATTAAGTTAGCTTGGTATTCTCCTCGGATAGTTTTCTGTTTAATTCTTGTACTTTTTCAACGAAGATAAACCGCAAACAAACAACTAGTCATTGCAACTTTTCACAAGTAGAAAAGCAACAAAAACCACTAACATGGGACCATGACCGACCAATTTAGATTTTAAAATTGAATTTACAGGCCAGAAACGGCGCACGATCACCTCTTCCAACTGGAACATAACACAAAAAACTTTTTCAGTCTCTAAACTTATCATATCACCAGCAACAAATAAGTTATATTCATTAGTAGTGAATCGTTATATTTTTATAAGTTTTTATGCATATCGAGTGCTACGAATTTTTTTTTAAATTTTCATGCAGATTGAACAAAACGGCACAACTTTGCAATCGGTGAAAAATTTTAATACTTTTTTAAAACTGACAACATTATTTGGGTCACAAGATGCACCTTGACAAGCTCTCCAAAACTCCGTACTATTCGGTTTATTTACGATATAGTTTGAAGTGGTACATGCACAATCATTAACAGTTACGATTTTTGATATAATAATAAACTTAACGTATGACTTAGAAAATTTACACTTTTATTCGCAAGCAAAAAGTTTTTTTACGCTCAATTATAGCGCATTGCAGCAATTAGCCATTAAGTATTTTCAACATTTTTAACTTATTTCTACCGTAGACCAACCTAACAAATTCTCATTGGATCTTCCGTAAAGTGTAACTGAATCATGTAGCCACCACGTAGGAACTACTTGAATCTCTTCTTGACCATATTCGAACCAGTACAGGAACATTTTTTTGCATTTCACAAGTGATAACTTTTATCACACGCGTTTGATTGATTAAAAAATTTCAAAATCACTTCCTTTTTATTTGCTGAAATATTACCCCAAACAACTTTTTTATAAAATACGCAAAAAATTTAGTGATGAAAAATAAAACGCAACTATACCATGCTGATGCTTTCAAAATGAGTTTGTATCACAAAACCGAAAAACGAATCATCATAAATATTTGTAAAAACAATGAAAAAGACTGAATCAAACACTCTTCACTGTTCTCTTTTATCGGATAAACTTAATAGTTTGAAACTGAAAAGTTTCCGCACAAAAGTTTCCACTTGTGTTGGGATAATAAAAATACAAAAGCTGAAACTCACAAAGAGAATCAAGATCGAAAATTAGTTGACTCGACAAACAATGACCAAGCAGTTCATGAGAAAGCAATCAATATTTGTGTTTTTTTGTTTATTTATTTACTGTAAGAATAAACAACAACTACAAAAAATTCCAAACTAAACCCACATAAACTTTTATTTTCTAATTTTTTTTTCATTTTCAACTCTTTTCTCTCTTGCGATATGTCAATGAGATGTTGGGCTCCGATTTAAAGTCAGAGACAAATAAAGGTATGCAATATTAACTTTGAATTTATTTGAAAATAAACATCGCTTATAGCAAATGTACTTTTTCGAATTTATCGCTTAATTTGTTTGATTTTTAAAAGTACAATTTTTACAGCACGTTACAACAGCATTGACATTATATATTTTTACAGTATGAAACGAATCATTTCGAAACAAAAGCAAAACCTTGTTAACAGGCAGGGTCGTTAAAAGCCAAGCCAGGCCCAGACGCCCGGTACCGAAGCGAAATCTGCCCCCCTCTCCCGCAAAGTGACAAAAAGAATGGTCTGTCAAAAATGATAAAAAAAGGTGATTCGCCAGAAGAGGCACTTTGTCATAGAATATCGAAATCCATTAACAAGCAAAAAAGTCAATAAAAACTCTTTCCCAGGTGGTGCTAACTGTTTAGTTATTCTATTTGAAATATACCATATAGCTACCTCTCAACACAACAACAGAATACCTTTACGAGCCACTGTTGGTCCACAAAAAGATCGGGCCATATTCTGTTCTGATATTGCTCAGATATGCAGAGTTTATTCTACTTCTTGTGTAGCCAGCATTTTGCTTTGAGTACAATTTCCGTTAAACTGACTAGCAGCTTTTGCAAACAGAAAGTAACAGTACTTACCGTAACGTTGTTCGTATCTGTCCATGCCTAATGCCTGGCAAAAAATACTAGCTGATGTGTATTTCGCATGGATCGGCAGATTTTAGAACAATGCATAACCCAATAATATTGCTATAATGCTGGAATCTGATGGTGCATGGCGTTACACCCAGCTTTAACCAACAGCATGATAAACCGTATACTTTTACGATTACGAACAACATGATTGTCTCTACTAATATACTGTTTACTTTAGTAAGTAAGCATTTGCAAATTGAAAAAGAAAATAAATACCGCTTATTAAATTCAATGAAATTCAAAAAAAAACTGGAACAACTTCTCTGGAGTTCCGTGCACAACACCTCAACCAAAAGTAGTATCTACGGCAGACATAGGCAAACTACCGCCCGCGGGCCAAATCCGGCCTGCCGATCCTTTTTTTTTTGGCCCGCCGGCACTTACACAAACTTAAACTCCCACCGTGAATTGAGCGGAAGACCTCTTTCCTTTAGAGATCATGGATGGCAGTGATTTTCAAAAAAATAAGCTTCAACGGTGCAAAATTTTATGCTTGCACCTGTATTTTGTTGTATATTTATCCCCCTATCACGAGAAAGCGATCAATGCGCTATACGAGCTCGCTTAGGAGTTACCGGCCACCTGTCTACCACATCAAGATGGAGGAATCCCGCTAAGTGCGTTTCCCAACGGCACAACAAGTATTCTTGCCGGCTTGTTCTCTACACTGTCTCTTTAATGCTGAGCGTGAAGCAGGGAAGCTATGAATACAAGCAAGGAAGCTGTGAATACCAATTTTAAAGTCATTGGTTTGACCCGACTCGGAATCAAACCCAAGTCTACAGCTCCCGGGGCGGACGCTCATACCACTCGGCCATCTGAGCTGTTAAACAAAAAACAAGAAAAACGAGGCGAAAACCTTTTGTTTTGGAAATCACATTCGTACGTGGACCTAGATCTCCTAAAGAAAAGGTCTTCTCCTTGTTTTCCAATCAGGGTGCTACCCGCGGCTTCAACAGTTTTCCAAATCTGGCTCTTCGTGTGAAAAGCTTGCCCACCCCTGATCTACAGGCTGGTTCAAGTTTTACAAGCTATTGCTGGTTTCAGTGGTCTACAATAGTTCATTGCTATGTTTGTACATCTACATAAGTATACGAAACGTTTAATTGCACTTTGATTACTTCATATATGTCCATAATGAACACTGAACACACAAAAAAAGTAAAAATCCCTAGTTCTACTACCGCAGCTGTTACACTATAACACCAACTATAGGACTAAATGACTTGAATATATCAGGCACAAACCTGAACCACTGCTTCCAAAAATTGCAAAAATTGTAGTTGATAATTTGTGCTTTATCAAATGAATGTAAAATATTTGTGATCTGTTGAGGGTAACAATTCCGTTCGGCTCACGAATTAGCTCACATACCCTTTCCACGAATTACCACACACACGAATAGTTAAAAAAGTAATTATAACATCAAAAAATTGATTATGATGCTGAAACTAGAACCAAGGCTCGCGGGCCTAAAGCCTACCTAAATTGGACATGTGGACAGGGTAATAATAAACAAACTGCAAAAAAACAAACATAACTGGTTCTACACAAATTGAAAATCATAACAATCATGACTTGATTACCGTTTTAACACTATCACCGTTTACAATCAGGTGGTTACATTATGGAGTCAGAACCGCATGACATTTTTGGTAGGTACTTGGTAGACTACTTTAGCTGTGATCCTGACTGCTGAGGGGAGGAGTAGTATGCTAGGTGTGAGTGAGGGTATTACCGGTTTGTGGTCGCGATGGGTGACTTCGTCTGCCTTGCCCTTCAGACTAGAATGCCCTTTCAAACTTGCATGTCAAATTTCTATGCGCGCATTCAAAATTGCGGGCCCAGTACCAAAGATACACCCTTGGACCCCCTCTCAATGGTTTTGTTACAGCAGGTCCTGCAAATTTAACCCAAAATCAATTGAAAAAAATTCAATTTAGGAATAACTCTCACTGAATTTTAAATACCACGGTAATTCTCAAAACTGGACGTTTGGACAACATAGATTCAGCTGTCTTCATCAGTGGCGTAAGTTGTACAAAGCTGAGAGTCTTAAGAAAAAATCCTTTCGGTTGATGGATTGTTCATATTTATTGAAATAAGTAAATGTATTTCATTAAAATGAATTCTACTTATTCAAATATTTATAATTAAATGAATTCTATTTATTAAAATAAATAAATTTAAATAAATTTTTAAAAATTTTGATCGCTTATATTTGATTGGTTGAAAAAGTACAGAAGTGATTTAATCCAGTGTTTGCTAAAATATCAACCGCCATATACGTAAACTAAACCAATTGTAAATCTATACGCAAAATTTTTGTGAAAACTAAAACTGAAAATAGATCTGATGATCATGCTTGTCGAAAAACTTTATCGCGTATAAAGTGAATGGGTTGCTTGCATACAATTACCATACAAAAATGCTCAACTCTTGCCCTCTCTGTGTTTTATGTCTTGAATATTGATCAATGAGCATTTCATCTAGTTGTAAACCAACCTTGTTTTTTTTGTGGCAATTATGATATAAATTTAAATGTGCAAAAACTCAAAAAAAAGATGATACAAACTTATCATAATAGCCGTATGGAACACGATTGCGAATTAACATTAATGAATTTTATCAAATTTTATTGGCAAAAAAAATGTGGCCGAACAAGTTTTTTGACAATGTACTGACGGCCAATGTGAGTTTATTTTGGCGATTTATGGATTGGTATAGTAAGGTGTACGGTCTGTTGCAGAATCGAAATTTGCGTATGCATTACGAATGACGTTTAGGTAGTCTATATTACTCGGTTGTGACGTGTTTGAAAATTTGGCTTGCAGCTGTTGCAATGATGCGTCATTTTGCGTCAAAAACATTGAAAAAATAAAAATTTTGTACAAAAATCACCATTACCTTGTATTTTCGGTCCGCTAAAAATAAAGCAGGCAAAAGAATTGACATTCTTACAGCCACGTCAATCACATTTTTTACACAGAATACACGATGTTGTTTTTTTGTCAAAATTTTGCCAAAAGTAAAATAATAGTCGGCCAAATTTTAGGATCCACAACTATACCAACTATGCCACATTAATAAATATGTTAACAACTGTAGCACCCAGTTGATACAAGGTTGAAAAGGAATTTTGACAAAGTAAGAAATTATTGCATTTATTAGAATCTTAGTTCATTGCATCAAAATTGGACGTGTCAGATAACTCGCACATTGCTTGAAATTGCTTGGAGAGCCAAGGTCTCACCTTTGTTTCGAAATTGTCAACGCCCTTACAATCATCATTAAAAAGTCCCAATTAAAAGTGTTCATCGTAAGCAGGCATACAGCATGGAAAAACTAAAAGTGATTTGCAAGAATTTTTTCCACATCGCTTTTTAATTTATTGGAAAAACGCTGTTTAAAATATTTGGTGTCAAGAAGGGTAAAAACAATATCAACTGAGATATTTTTGTCCAGACAAATTTCTGGCAATTTTTTTTTTTGTTCCTTTAAATACTTGTGTTTGCTAAATGTTATATTTGTAGCAATTTGGTTCTTTATTTATTTTTTCTCTGATGTCAGTTCGACTAATTAGGCATTGCGTTTGTTAGATTTGAAAATTATTCATTATTTTAAAGCGAAACTCGAAAATATGTCTTCGTATCAAAATAGAATTTTTGCTGCATAGTGGTTTTAAACTTTGTAAAACTTAACAAACAAAATGCTTCCAAAATTACGCTCCCACTTGTTACATCTCAATAGAGAACAACTATCGATAGAGCAACTACCATAAAAGAAAAGAAGAACTTTATTTTTACTTCAAAATTCGGCACTTTTTTTAAATTTGCATTTCGGAATGTTTAAAAGCTCAAGCAAGTTCTGGAAAAACATCATATTCGATTTCTTAGCATTCAAATGAAACCGTGAGGATGAATTTGGGAAATCTTTGAAAGATAAAAGTTATACAAGAGTTAAAACGTATCAGGCCTAGAGATGTTTTCAATTGAAAATTAGTAAACAGCGTGTTACAACTGGAGCTTTTAAAAAATTTCCTTTTTGATTTATCGATAAATCATAATGCTGTGACACAGCAATGAAGTTTTTGCCCATGAAAAATTTAGATTCAGATGTTTCAAAATCGTATTTCGCACTCGTAAAGCTGCTTTAGCAAATTTTAGTTCGGAAAGCTAGCCTATTGCTTAAAGATGTAATAAAATTAACAAGCAAATAGACCGAGTTTTCTATTTGAACGTTCACCGTTTTTAGCCCAAGTCAATAAACATCATTTAACGATAATTTCAATAATCTTTTTACTGTTTTATCTTTATTTCATGAATTTACTTTTTAATTCGTTCACTGCTCCAGTGGCAATTCTGTGGTTGAAGTATAAAAAATGGCTTTATGCTTTGCATTGCGGTAACGGCCAATATTATCGCGAATTAATGTGCACTGTTTTATGCTATATTGCGAAGTAAATTAATATTAGTTCAATAATAGCGATGAAAGATACGGTCGTTTAAAAGCACTGATGCGATTACATTTAAGAAGGAACAATTTAGATCCACGATCATTACAGGAAATTATTTCGTCTTGTTTTTATTCATCACACCTTCCTGTATTCGAAATAACCCCATTATGCGTTGCATTTTCGTCTTATGCGTCTGACCGCAGCTTTCTGAAAAAAAAAAAAATGGCTGTAGTAAGCCCAATTGTATTGAACCTTCAGTAACCTTCAAGCATTTTGTAAAAAATGACTGTTTTTAAGGTACAAAAAAAAAAGAAAATTGTTTCCACGCAGTTTCTGAACATAAACAAATAACCACAAAAGTGGTGAAAATCTAAAAACCTTGAAGGTCAAATGCATGCATACTTAAATTACGTATTAGTAAAATATAAATGACGAGCAATTTTATTGAAGTTCTGTCTCCGGTCGTATAGGCTCGGCTTTGATTAGACTAAGCTCAGAGTTCTGTAACAATCAAGATAATAATTTACCTTATTTTACAGAAACATTTTCAAAATGTTTAGCAGTAAAATATTGTGCTTTGTGTTGTTTTGTTTCTTTGCAAGAAACTCAAACCAAAGTAAGTTGAAGAGTATTAAATAAAAAAAAATCGAGCGACTCAAAATGCACGAGTTTTCATTATTGAAAACAATTAGATACTCCAAGCAGTAACAAACATATTTGGTGTTGCACCCATGATTTGATTTTTCGTTTAATATGTGCTGCTATATGATGATTAAAATGTGCTTTATTCACATATATTAACAACACGCAATGAATTCATTTTATAGTGGCACCCAATCCAGTGTTGGAGAATGTGCAACGATCCAGTAACAACGCAAGAAGAGGAATTCGATTTCCTTCCAACAGGTTTCCTTTTCTGCCACCAAGACATCCAACCGAACCAATTCCCGAAATAGACGACGGCAATTGCCGCAAACGATTCGCTTGCCCCTCCTTTTTTGAACAAAGGTAAATGTAACGTAATGTTTTCAAACTATGGTCGAGTGCAAAAAGTTATGGTCTTTTTCAAGAAAAAAGATATTCAAAAATGCAGCTAAAGTAGATCAAATATTGATACATAGCTGAAATAGATTGATGTTGTACTGAAAGAACCATAGACAACCATGCACAATTCAAAGATATTTTAAGATTATCTATGAGACCAAACGCTTTTGTTTCGTTCTCTTAGCCTAAAGGAGAGAATTTCTTTTTTCATTATTGAAAACAATTAGATACTCCAAGCAGTAACAGTAATGCATAGAGAGACTTCATTCCATTTCAAAATTCTTCCTAGATACCAATGCCAAAGCAAACTCATATATTCTGACATTTTAACTTAAGCAAATACATAAAATTGAATATTTATCACGATGATAATTGTTTTCAGGTTTGCCACAATTGGTGGAAGCTGTAACAACCGAGTAAGTCCAAACAGAGGAAGTATAGATCGTTCTTTCAGGAGACTTCTCGCTCCGGAGTATAATCGCATAGGTAAGAGAGTAGATTGCTTGAAACTTTTATTATTGGTCTAACGGCTGGTAACTCCAAAGATGTTATGTTTGATCTTATGCTGATCTTTATTCAAAGTTTCTAACAATGCAATTTAGATCAACCTCGCTTGGGAAGAAATGGGCTACCGCTAGCATCAGCTCGTATGATCTCTAACGCTCTTCAAGATCCTGATCTCAGTGTTTCCAACAAAACAACTCAAATGCTTCCACTTTTCGGGCAATTTGTTGCTCACGATTTGACGTTGACTATTAGCTTGAGTGAAGAAGAAGGTAGGTTGCTCGCACTACAATCTGTATTTTACCTCTCTCAAATGTTTGCGCAAGTATTCAACTGTGCTGTTTGTTGGCAACATCACAGAAACAGTACCTTTTAATATTTGCATTCAATTACAGCTCACATGGCCGGATAAATAAGCGTTTGCCCTTGTAGCGGTAGATTCGGGTTTTGATTCTTAGTCGGGTCAAACCAATAACTTTAAAATTGGCATCAGCAGGTTTCCTGCATGACGTTCAGCGCTTCAAAGATGAAGTGTAAGTTGTTGCAGCATACCAAAAAAAATTTTTGGAGCTGTTTTCGTTACTTTGACGTTTTTTATTGCAGTAAATTGCCCATGTACGAGAAGTTCGCCTTTTTGTCTCAACATTCCGGTTCCTTTCGGCGATTTGCAATCGCGGTTCAGAAGATGTTTTGAAGTGATTCGGTCCACGCAAGTTGCAGATTCAGATGATTGTAAGTAACTTGATAGCGTTCTTTTTTAAAGTTTTGTAATTCTGGATTAGCACGAAGTTCAATTTAACTGGTCTATAGTGCGGATCGTTAAGTATGCAGCCGTGTTTGATCCACGGTGTTGTGTCTCCTGCATACACACTTTGTCATCATTTTACTATAATTTACAAAATCAACGCTGTGTGCTGAGATTAGTTTAACATTGCCAAGTTTTAGTGACTAGGAAATATTGAGTATCAGAAGCTGTGACCTTAAAGTTTCATTTTTTACTACTTTCAGGTAGCACGACAATAAGACAGCAAGGTAACAGACTAACTGGTTATTTGGACATGGGAGTAATTTACGGCACTTCAGAACGACAACTTGCATCACTGCGAGAAAGATCAGGTAAAAATTCAGATAATAAAATGTCGACTATGAAAACAACTTTTTGATAGTTAATGTTCAATCTGCTTCTCGTACTTCGACATCACTTGAGTTAGATTATCGAAAACGCAAGTTGTATTCCACCTTTATGAATAGCTTAGCAAAAATTTCCTCATAAATTGAATTGCATTTGTCCAACTATTGAATATAAAATGGCCAAAGTAAATGCAATAAAAAGATGTCTTATCTCTCTTGATCATCAAATTCATAACGTGGCAAATGTAAACAAAATCAATTAAATTTAAGTTTTTTGATAAAATTTTTTCGTTTCGCAGTGTTTATGACATGGCAAATGTGAACAAACTCGATAAATGAGCAGCTTTGGTAAACTACTACCGGTACTAAGTCCTAACCAGTTTCTGAACATATACAGCTAACAAGCCTGGAGAATTGATTTCGCAAGATCCAGATTTTGCTCCCGCTGGAAAACTACTTCCACAAACCGATAACCCTGATGTTGAGGCAGCTGCAGAAAGCATAACCTGTCCTGTAAAACTCATCCGTCCTAAAGGTTTTCCTTGCTTTGTTTCAGGTAATAGGCCTTCTAGCATTATAAGCACCTAACTCTTGATTAAATTTTTTTTTCACCGTAGAATTATGGGTTACTCTCAGTAATATTTTTGCAATAGCCTGGACTGACCAATTAAACAACAAACTTATTAAAAGGTCTTCTATTAGAGCGGTGCATATTACAAATTATGTGGTCATTGATCATTATGGCAAGTATAAGCCAGTTGGTACATGATAAGCTTAAAGCAAGAAGAAAAAGGTTGGTATAACTTTAGCCATTTTGTATTCAGGCGAACCTCGTACCAACGAAAACAGTGTGCTGACATCACATCACACAATCTGGCTTCGTCTTCACAACTTCGTGGTACAAGGTTTGAGAAGAGTTAACCCAACTTGGACTTCTGACCAACTTTTCAACGTAAGACTATCTTTAAAGAGCAATGTATTTTATGATTGAAGATGCACTGCAGTGCAACATAATGCGGAGAAGAATACGATTTTATAAAAAATAGAATTTGAAATAGAAAGCGTCAAATCTAAAACTATAAAAAATATTCAGCTCTTTACAAAAAGTAGGGCTCAAATATAAATCTACGCTTGTTTTTACATACGTGCATAATAAGTTACTTCCAAAACCATAGATATTGCGGCGACTTATAATAAACTTGTGGTAATATTGCGCAAAGATGAGACTTTGCACCATTTTTCAGAACGCCAGATCTATCGTAAACGCACTGGAACAGAGAGTTATTTACACACACTTTTTACCTCTTGTGATGGGTCCCAGATTCTTGAACCAATTTGGACTCAAGCTTCTCTCAAATGTAAGTATGTCTAGTCTACCAAAAATAGACAGTAATGAATCTAGTTTTTTATCAAGCAAAACCTTCTTCAATTTGTTAAACATGGCGCTAGATGGTGCCACAACATCATGGGTTTCTAAGAAGTCGTTTGAAAGATTACTTTTCTCAGGTTCAATTCCTTATTTTGTATTTTGTTAATGACATTTTTAGTTTTTACACGTACCAGTTAGTCTGATTGGAGTTATCACATCACTTTGATAAAGGAGAATTTTAGTGCTTTGTAAATGCGAAATGTCATTAACAACGATAACAAAAGTCTCGTCAGCCTTGCTACCCACGCATTTGCAGCTGCAGACGCGTTTCGACCTTATTATGGTCTCATCAGTGCAGCATAGCAACCTCCCACCTTCCTGAAAAAAAAAATTCTAACCTTCAAAAGAACTACATACCCCAAATCTAAGCCTCTGCTCGTTCTGCTCAAAATAGAACATTTGAAATAAAGATTTGGGGTGTGTAGTTCTTTTGAAGGTTAGAATTTTTTTTTTTCAGGAAGGTGGGAGGTTGTTATGCTGCACTGATGAGACCATAATAAGGTCGAAACGTGTCTGCAGCTGCAAATGCGTGGGTTGCCATGAGGGCTTCTAGTGATGTGGGCTAGTTAGGCTACCGGTAACTTAGTTGTGGGTTAGTAGTTATAGGCTCTTTCATTGGGTATCGTTGTTTGAGGCCAGTCGCCTGCCAAAAATAGGGCACGACCTAGAAAAGAGATGAAGTCGAGATGTCCAGGTAAAACAATGCAAAAAAAGAGTCTTTACAGTCTGGAATGAGTTTAGCCTGGATTGGCTGTGCGTAGCAAGGCTGACGAGACTTTTTTTATAGTCGAAACATTAATTTGTCCTTTGCAAATTTCTCATTAACAACTGTTTATACAAACTTAGCCAGCTGAGGAATAACTTTTGTCACAACTAATTAAGCTTTATGGAGTCTGTCTTTTCTATTTCAGGGATACTGGTATGGATACGATTCATCATTCGATTCCACTCTCATCAATTCCTTTGCCACGGCCGCTTTCAGAATGGGTCATCCTTTAATCAACAAATTCTTTACCCGTCCTGATCCATCATTCGCAAGGGCACAAGGTCCAAGAATCCGTGTTAAAGACTCGTGAGTACATTTTATTACTGAGATAAACTTGAATAACTTCATGAATTACTTTCTCCTAACTTTCTATTAAAATATTTTTGTATTTTGAGATAATTTATTGTAATTTTGCCATAACTTAATTTAAACTTTTCATTTATTCATTAATCACTTTAGAATAATTTGATACAAATAGGTTTGTAAAGAAACGCACTTTTTTTTAATTTGCCTCAACATATTTTCATTTACTTAAACCTTACAATTTGTATTCAAGATTGAACAACCCTGGAGTTGTAGCTGGCAATGTATCCGGAACAGAAAGAGCTGGGGGGCCCAATTCTTTCATCAGAGGACTCGCAGATGAAGAGTCTTTGGAATTTGATTCGACCTTCTCTGATGATTTGAGAAATTTTTTAGATGCTGAAAGTAAGTTAGGCCATACATACTGTAAGAAGTTGATAAGTTATAATCGTATGATCATGCGTTGTTGCATAAATGGGTTCTTCGGGGGCCACCATGACCAAACAGATTAGTTTATCACTGGCTAATATATGTTTGGTAAAAATCGTTTCATCAACCCAGCACTCACAGTTGAGCAGTTTGAGAAGCATACCGGACCGATTATCTGATACAAAAAAATAATGCGTTTGTATTTTTATGACTCTCACGGTTACATCTTTACGGATTAGTACACTTTTTAGCACACTTGATAAAGCTATTGTAGGCGACAAATTTTAATGCTTTTCGTTAATAGCCTAATTGCTAAACATCTATAAAAATCTCTATTTGTTTTAGTTGGAGAGTTTGGAAGCGATTTGTTAGCAAGAAATATTCAAAGAGGAAGAGACCATGGCATCCCACCTTACGTAGAATATCGAAAATTTTGTGGATTGTTTGTTCCTAGATCTTTTGTAGAATTGCAGCAAATTATGAGCTCGATCAAAGTGCGGAGATTGCAATTACTATACAAGTGAGTAAATGTCTCAATAAGGATTCACCAGCATTAGTTTACTAGCTCCAAGTATCCTATTGTGAATCAGTTAATGCATGATACAACCAAATGCCAAACACACGGTTCTTTATGGCTCTTGTTTTTTCTAAAGTTAAGCCTGAGTCCACTGGACCTCAACTTTTAAGTAGACACATGGAAATGGGTGGCCACCAAGTCTAATTAGGCTTACATGTTTATTTGACTATGGTTGGAGATCCGGCTAATGTAGGGTTGTTTCCTTGGAAAACTTGCTGTTGTGCTTGTAAAATTGCGGATAAATTTGACTTTCCAACAATACTACAGTGCAACCTATTTTTGCTTAGAAACAAAACCTATTTCTAGCGTCTTGTCAGAAAAGTTTTAAAGTCACGTTAAGAGCTTTTTGTGATCTGCTACGAAACGTCTCTACTAATGATGCCATTTTAGGAATGTGTCTGACATTGATCTTTTTGCTGGAGGAATATCTGAAAACACTCTTGAAGATGGTATAGTAGGTCCAACCTTTGCTTGCATTATTGGCCATCAATTCCGTGATGCTAGAAGAGGAGACAGATTCTGGCATGAAAATCCTACCCCAATTGGAACGTTTTCGAAAGGTATGAGTAAGATCTTAAAGAAACAATTTGGTGCTGTCATATTGGCTTCCAAAAATAAACGATAATAATCAATTTTCAAAAAACGATTCATCAAACAATAGCTTCAGCGTAGTTTTAGGGAGTTGCAAGCATAGTTACGTGATTTTGGTACCAGTTTGAGCAAAATCTCATCCGTGTTGCTAGGGTAATCTAATAATAATGCTAATGGTTTTGTCCACCATCAAAATAAACCGTGACTATACAGCACGCTATATTCTAAACTTATTATATTTTCCGTTTTTCAGATCAACTCGCCTCGATTCGTGGCTACGAATTTCCTCGAATTTTATGTGACGTCATACGTGACATGACTACAATGCAGCCATGGCCGCTGAAACAAGTCTCAGCTGATAACTTGAGAAGACGATGTTCAACTTATACAACTCTGGACTTTACTCCGTGGCAAGAAAACAGAAAAATAGATAATCCAAATGCCGTAATTAAGCAAGGTACAATTCATAATATTCGCAACGAAATCAATTGTCAAAATTCATACAGAAATCTAAAAAACTAAAGCTGGGTTGGTGCGAAACGTTAGTTACTCTGAATTTGTGTAGGAAAAACAAATCTTCTTCCAATTTTGTTCTATGGATTGTATGCTATGGTACCGGTGCATATCATCTTGTATGTTTTATTTTGCTGAATAAACTTTATGTAGCAGTTTGAAAACCACAAGATTTTTTTTTCAGATACGGAATGGACAACATGGTTTCCATTGAACGTAGACATACGTTTTTACGTCTCCGAAGTCCTGACTGCGTCTGAAGCTTATGATATGCTCTTAATCACTCGTCCTGATGATGTCTGTCGTCAAGTACTGAACACTCAAACCAGATGGATCAGAAGTGGCAAAACTCTGCGTACACAAGTCAGATTCGAATGTCTACCAGGAACAATTAAACGATCTGACTTTCCCCGAGTCCCAAGTGATAAATGTAAGTTGGTCTTTCAACTTTCACGTCTTCTTTTTTGTATGAACTAGTTAGCTTAGCTTACATCTCTATTTGCAAGTCTTTGGTGAGACTGAGTCACAACGGTGGATACATGGCAATGACATAATCCCACAACTTTCATGTTATAAAGTGCAATAAACTGGATAAGCGATTGGGTATTTGCATAAAGTAAAGCAGCGAAGTTTATCCCTAATTTTGAAATTTAGGGATCTAAGAAAGTATGATTGTATTTTAGCCACCTCTTACTAATGCTTGTTTTGAGCATTGCATTGATAATTACGCAGCAAACGTACCGTCGTTCATATTGTATGAGTAGGGTATTTTATCCTAAGATCCAAAGCCGGAAAGCCATAAATGACAATCAAATAGAGGTTTTTGATTTTTGATCAGTTTGTAGCCTGCAACCATCCAACTACTTTTCAACCAAGCTTTTACATAGACTAAGTTGCCATAGCATGAGTCACTATTGTGAAATTGTGTTGATGCAAGATGGTCGCAAACTTGACAATCTTTTAACAAAAACTTTACAGCGAAAAGCATAAATTTATTAACATCTGTGTTGCAATAACAGATGTTTGGAGCAACTGGATTCGAAGTGATCTCGTGATTTCTCTTGGAAATGGACAGTGCTTGAGACCGATAGCCATTCAGGCCGAAACTCGATCTCGTACTGGGGTAAGTATATAGGCAATGAGTTCTGTGTTGTATCGCATTGAAATAAATTATGCAAAAACCCTTGTAAAAAATCAAACTCGACGAAAGCTATTACAGATTTGTAATACCCCTAAAAACTAACGAAGATTGTATACCTGGTTTTTTAAAGCAAGAGGTTATAAAAATAATAGCTTTTGGGGGCGTATCGCTTATTATTAATATGTTATTGTTTACAGTACTAATTACAAAATATGTGTCTTGTGCAATATACTTACAAGACCGGCGTCAAAGCAATAAAAAAAAGCAGGAAACTACGTATTGTATAATACTCATAAACGCTACAGAATCACTTTTTCCTGTTTCCATCATTATCAAGAAGCACTTTTTTTGTAGTTTATTGTTTAATTGATGTAGGCAGTTTGGTAGGATATCGGCGTATATGAAATCACCTCTTCTTGTGGTGTCTATTTTAATGCTTCCTTATTTGTCTTAACTTTGCAACGATTGATTTTTGATGGACCTGCCGATTTGCTACATTTGCAGTATTACAGTGGGTAAGGCTGCTACAATTTGTTTTCAAATTTATTGACAAAATCATACGAGTTTACTGAATATTTACAGGAATCTATTGTGAGTTATAGTCTAAGTTTACCGCGCACTTGTTTATTGTTTTCTTACTTTAATTTTAGACTATATTTTAACATTTTCCTTATTTCAGATCCCCACTCCAGCTAGTCAAACCGGCGAGGTATTTTCCGATTTTAGCCCAACTTTCGGATTTAAATGCAACCATAAAGACCAAGTCGATCAACGTTGTCGAACTTACTATGTCCGTTTCCTCTGTAGAACTCGTTAAAAGTTCTACCAGACAGGCATATCGTCCATTGGATAAAGACTAAAGCTTATTGATTCTTGTTCAAAATTATTACAAAGAGTTAAAAACAGCATCAATAAATTTTTAACTTAATGAGCTTAAAATTAAAAAGTGAAGGTTCAAATTTTCTCCACGTATTTTTATATCTGTAAGTTTTATTAACCATGCCTTTACTTGTAGCAAGAGAAATGCACAATCTTCCTTTTTTATACTTGCGCTTTTGCATTTCCTTTTTTTTTTTTTTTGCTTTCCTTTCGTTTGCACACGCTTTTATCGAGTTTTGTAGAAAAGCGTTTTTCTTCATGTATTTTTATCGCGTACTAATGTATGTTTTGTTTTGTCGTACTGTTCATAAAAGTGATGTTTTAATTTCTCGTTTCTAAATTGCCACTTAATAAAGAGAAATAAGGAAGCCAATTTCCCTCTTCGCTATGTCACTTTGTTTTGACAAAAACAGTGCGTATGATACCAATTCGCAAATGATTGATTCAACACTTTTTTATCAACTTTAATTAAATTTCTACTTTTTGCCTGCTCTTTTTGTGCGGTGAACATTCTACGCTCAGAAAATCTTTTATGTACAGCATCACAAAACGTAAAGTTTTGCAATGCTCGAATGCTGAAAAGTTTTTGTAAGGAGTTGCTCGTGTTGTATTCATAAACTGTTTCTTCAAAGGAATGTGCTAATTTTCACTTAAATTTTTAGAAAATTATTCTTTTTTATTTGAAGCGTGTATTGTTTCTAATTATTTTGCATTTACAATGTATGATAAAATTCTGAAACGTCCAAAAGTTTGTGTAAATTAGTTTTTTATAGCTTATAATTATGTTGAAAGTACGCGGCAAAAGAGATTATTACTGCAGAAGGTCATTGCTCATGGTTCAGGTTATTTTATTCATCAACTCCTGAAATCAGAAAAAAATATATATAGAAAGACACGCACACAACACACTGTAAAACTCAAAAATCTATTGCAAAATCAACATATGCCTACTTCAAAAAAAACTTCATTATTTTAGACTGATGTTAACTGTTAGTGGGATTTTGACGTATAGGCTAGGCTAGGTTTGACTAATAAGGTATTAAGCAGCTTGTGTTTCTTTGATACATCATGTGATGTCTGCACTCAGAAAAACGTCACTCGTATCGAAATAGAATACGATATTAAGTTACCATATTCTCCCATTTAAAAAAACAACATGTTTTAGAATTTACACTCCGGCCTAGTTTTTACATCACAAGCTGTTAACGCAGCTAAAATAATAAGTTTATTAGGTTAACCTTAATATAGATTGCTGTCGTTCCTTTTTTTCCTGATTTGTATCTCAAAGTATATACAAGTTCCACCATCCATGGGAAATCATCTAATGCAGGCCTGCCCAACCTTTTCGGTGTTGCGGGTCACTTTCGCATGAGGAAATTTATTGCGAGCCACAAACGTTTTTACCAAGCTTAAATACTAATTAAGATGCAATTTGCGTAAGAATTTAAGCAATAATTTCTTGCCCTCTAATATCGTCATACTTAGCTTCATGTCGGCTTTCATTATGGCGTTTGAGGTTATATTCCTTCACGACAGATATTGATTGCTTCTTGACAGATCATTTAGGCATAGGGGCTTCCCATTACTTCCCATATACAATAATTGCATTGTCCAGACCATAGCTCATTAAAAACTCCGTTTTCGCCGCAGTATTCACGTTTTTGGCTTATGGGTTTTCTCATTTTTGCTCAACCACTTGTTCAATGCTGCTACTATTAGTACAGTACCGCAATAAAACCTGTATCTCCTCTATCCACTAACACTAGCAGGTGGCAGTAACTGCCAGCAGAATCCGATAACTTAAACATAAACAATTAAGATTTTGTGACGTAAAAATTCCTTAATTTTGATAAATTTAATGCGATACACGAGGTGATGATGATTCATAAGTTCCTATAATTGCACATGGTGGCGACTCTGCGTGCTTGCCACCTTGCACGCACGTAAACCAAATCTGAAAAATTTGGCATATTTTTCAAGCATTTGTTATGCAAGTGTTTAAGTGTTTGGGTGGTAGGCCCATAGCAAAGATAACGTGGATACTTTTGGTGTGTTTTGACGGCGAATTTACTTGGGCCTATAAAAAAGTACTAAACATTTATAAAGACAGTCTACTTACAAACTTATTACATCGCGGGTCATTTAAAACCACCTCGCGGGCCGCAGGTTGGGCAGTCTTGATCTAATGCGATTAATTAGCACTCAAAGAAAATCGCAAAGTTAAATTTCGAGACGTATTTGAAAATGTTACAACTTGATATAAAAAGTTTAGATGTCGATAATGCACTACTACATATAGATGAATTTTGAATTTTGCATTGTTTTAAAAATATTTATTTTTAGGCTATTATCATTATTTTGATTTTTTTGTCAGGCAAACATTCTATTCCGTAGTTGTAGCAAAAATAAAGGCCAGTTCAGTAGCCATAATTTTCACTGGAAACATTTCAAAACGTTTAGCAAAAATATATTTTGTATTGTATTATTTTGTTTCTTTACTAAGAAACGTAAGCCAAAGTAGCCCAGTCGTATAAGTGAGTAGATAGTTTTAAATGTTGCATACAAACTTACCACCACTGGTTAACTTTAAGAAATGCTTTGCTCGAAATATAAGACAGCTTCTGTACCAGCATTTTTTTGCTCGTTTCAAGCGTTCATTGCAATTGCAGCGCACTTGATATTTCTTGCGTATCATCGAAACTCATCTTTAATTCCTTGAGTTTTCTACACGTAATCTAATTCACTCAAGTGATGAAGAATCTCCAATGCAACAGTTTAAAACTAACCAAAGAGTAGCCTAATGGTACTTCCTGGTGAAAAGTGTTTTGAAAGCAGGGCAGCGAACTCGATCGAATTTAATCTAGTTCAAGTTCGAGTTCAATCTACTGTATTTTAGCAAGTCCGAGTTCGAGAAAAATAAGCTTTTTCGAGTTCAAGTTCAGGCAGATGAATATCTAAAATCGAGACAACTTTTTCACCGCCGATGCTCATGCAGTTTAAAAGATGAAAATATTTTACACGTGCTGTAGGTTCAACACTATACCTCAGCTGTTTACTACCATCGAAGTTGTCAGTGTTGTGGTCACAGTTGAACAGCAAACTATATTTCGTAGTGATCTTTTATTTCCTTTCAACAATTTAAATATCTTTCTAATGAACTCGAACAGTTTTATTCGAGTTTAAGTTCAGAAAAAATATTTTTTCAAGTTCGAGTTCGGCAAAATGATCGAGTTCTCGTGAGATCGAGCTCAAGTTTGAGTTCGCAGCCCTGGTTGAAAGTAAAATCTGTTTGGATTTAGATCAACCACGATCGGGTAGCAATGGCCTACTAGGATATAGAAGGGCGCTGGGGACATTTGCCTGCCCTCCCTTCACACTATGTAAACTTTATTGTTTTCACTTAAATACTTTTTAACTGTTACAAAAATGACTTGCCCCTCGGCTACAAAGTTTAAGCGATCAGTGATCAGTTATGTGCAAGACGGAGGGGGTAATAAAACGTAGGTGCTTATACTTCTTGCTCATCTAATTAAAGTCGATTTTAATGATTTGGGTCGCAGATTGATGACAGCAAGCGCGTTCAAGAGGCGGTATCTTGCATTCCGTTACCTATACGGCTTATCTTGGTATGAGCTACGGCTTACTTGGTTGGTGACGAAGAAGATAACCATCACCACTTGAGAGACAAGCCAAAGAAATGAACGTTCGCTTTTTTTTCGGTATGAAGATTGATCAGCTTTATGTGACAACGTGGCTTCCATCTCTATGAAGCAGTTCGGTTTTCCCGTGCAGTGTGATGTTGCGAGTTTAAAAGAGATCATAACAAATATTTAACTAAACAAAGGTTGATAATAAATTACTGGAATGATTGACGGAGCTGTTGTGAGCGGCTTTGCATTTGTTCTTAGCTATAAGTTTTCTTTGTAATGCCGTTTTTTATTACTTAAGAGCAATATGTTTTTTTACATCGTCAAAACGGCTTACAGACTTTTTTGATGTTTTTGATTTACCAGCAATTAAAAATGCTACGCATGAGTTACTTCCTCCTTTGATCGAACATTTTACTAATACGAATGTTTATTTTAGATATACAGTATATCCATTAAGTCTAATTCAATAATGTAATCTGCACTGTATGTGCAGTAATGCACATCGTCAACAATTTAGTACAGGAAAGATTGTCGGTATTTCAATTGCACTCGCAGTCGCAAATGCAGTGAGGAGTAGGCTTCTATTGCTAACAGGCCGAGATTAAGCATTTTTAACGAGCTAACAATGACCACCTTTGTTGCTCGGGTGTTTTTATGCTGGTGCATGTTTTGACACTTGATTGCTCTCTGTAGCGATACAATTTACTGCGTTTTCGTTTCTCAATGCACTGTGTTCTAGAAGGTTCTGGTTGTTTTCTGAAATTTACTCGTGGGATGGTTTCGTATAGTTGTATTGCGATGTAATAATACCGTCCACTTCGAGAATATTCGGGGCGGCTCTTCATATTTCGTGATTTTAGCCGGCTGTAGTTTTGTGCTTGTGACGTAACAATAATGTTTTGAGTTGGTGTTAATTTTCGCATGCCATATCACTTCTTTCCTCGTAATCCTTTCTTTATTAGAATTTTATGGAACATTCTGGAACTTGATTTTTGAGCTTAAATTAGCGCGTTCTGCTCGCGTTGATTAGTTATAGTCGAGCATTCTAGCTAGTTTTTTGGGCGTAAATAGTCGTGTGGAGGTAAGCGAGTGTTATGTGCTGAAGGTTCAGCCCTTGGTTTAACAGTGTTTTGAAGTAAGCGGAGAAGCTTGTGTAGTTGGAGTTTGTCAACGACATGGCCTAGTGGTACAGCGCGCGGGTAACAGATCCTATGTGACGGGTTCGATTCGCGGCTGTAGCTGATCGCATTTAAAATATTTACCGGGTAGCTGCTAACTCGAAGAGCGCAAGCTCCCTTTGCAGCTCTTTCATATTACTGATGAATATACGTTGAAAATAACCTTGTTTATTTTATGCACCGTGGCTGAGTGGGTTAAATTTGGGTCGTATTTCGTTTGGTAAAGGTCTTTTGGTCTTTTCTGTGAGGTCAGTTCCGAGTGTGGATTACTTCCTACGGTCCATCATCCAATATTTATCGATCATCCTGTCAGCGAAGTAGTTGTTGGTCCTTTCGTGGATTATTCTTTACCTATTCTGCGACATCCTTTCTCTACACATTTCCAACATAGACAGGTTTGATTTATTTATTTCGTTTAATGCGTAATCAGTCGACAAATCGCGCAAAAGTTAATTTCAGAAAAACTAAGCACAACTCTATAGGTGTACGCTTTTTATCCTTATTGTTATGACCAAAAAAAAAAGCGATGATGAATATCAGAATATGCCATCGTGGGGCTAGCATTACAACCAGGGCCGCGCAATAAAAATTTGCAAGCCGAGTTAGGTTCAAGTTCTTTAGCCTCTTTTCAATTTTGATAGTTCAAGTTCGAGCTCAGAGATTTTTATCGGATTTAAGCTAAGTTCAAGCAATTTTTGTCAAGTTTAAGATAAGTTCAAAACTCGATCAACTTTTTTCGCGATCGAGTTCAGGAATTAGTTCAAGTTCGAAAAATAGACTGAGTTCAGCGAGTTCGAGTTGGCAGCCCTGTTTACAACTGAATTTTTTTGGAAACCCCCTAATTAACGTACACCCACCATTCGGTTATGAAATAGTCAGGTGTTAAATACATTTTGCGAAAGCCCTCAAATGATGATTCGAATTTGCGGAAACCAATGAAGCCGGCGCAGAAGATGACGGAGTTGAATTTAATTCCGCTCTATGAAACCTTTACCATTCATCGTCTACGAGAAGGGCTATTTTGAATTTTGATTGTTCGAATAATAAAAAATTTATGCCTGCAATTGAAAAAAAAATAGTATTAGTTTTTATTTTTTTGGCTGCGAAACAATCCACAACATGAACACAAAAAATAGTAGGGCTAGAACTATGGAAACAGCGACAAAACGATACGAGTTAAAACGTGCAATATACTGTACGACAATAGAAGTTCAGCATATTTGAAAATCAGCGCGGCCGCTGCTCCTATAAAAAAAATACCTACAGTACATTGATTTTACATTCAGCACGCATCAACAGCGACCTCTTGCAAAATGCGTTTCAAATAACAAACATTTTAGTCCACCACACAACAGTCAAAAAAAAAACGTCCAATGATGAAATTGAAAAGTGGAAACAAGAAAAATAGCAGATAAGGTACCATAGTTTTATCGTGATGTGCTCTTCCGAAAAGTCATGACTACTCTATGTATACGGACCTTACAACTTCTTACGCTCCAAAAACACCTATCACATTATTTCAATCTTTAATGCACATATTAACTAGCTAGAGTATTACATTTCGTGCAGTTCTCAATTACCTACTTTAGAAATGTCGTAGTTTGTCATGAAAGTAGAATAGCACATCTAAACTCTAATGCTATATTATTTCGATTTTATCACGCTAAATTGTCATCGCGCAAAACTTCTAAATATTTAACTGCCAGAGCTCAAACTACTAAAAGCCTAATGTTATTTTATCTGTATGTAACAATAATATGATGAGGTGATGCTTAATGCTAGTACTGCAGTGCTCAGATAAAACAACCTATCGCAGGTCATACAATAATGATCAAACCAATATCAAAGTTTTATTATAGTCGCATTATTACGCTGAAGCGTGTAAAAGGGGCGGGGCCATCTCTGCGGCTTAACGCTTTGGCAACCCAGTTCCGAAGAATCGTCGGAGCGGTGGCGAGTCGTTGGCGACACTGTGTCCCATTTGGCAGGCTTGGAAATCGAGTCCCAGATCTCCCGCAGCGATAGCAATATGTCAACCGGATGTCATTCTGTAGCGACACTAAGGTGATAATGTTCTTGTTCTGCACTACCTTGCAATGCAAAAGATCGTTATCTTTTTACAATGACTCAAATCTTTTTTCTACGTTAAATTCAATTTTTAACTCAGTCTTACCTCATATATTGCTCAAGAATATTTGTACAAATTATTTTCCTCGAAAAAAACTGAAAAAGATGCCCTCACATCGACAAGCAGTCCTCACTCCCAGCAAGTCAGATCTGAGAACGCATCTTTGGGCAAAACGACATCTTGGAAAACAAAACCTCGAACCTACAGTACAAAACAATACCGAATAAGCAAGCATTAAGCGAGGTAGAGAAGGTAAATGAATCTAAACCTGTAAAAGAGGACCATCTTAAAACAAACACGTAAAAAAGATCCTTTTACTTCGGTTGTATTGTAACTCTCAGAACAATAAGTTTTCAGCCAATATTCTTTTCATAACTTGCTAAATAAAATGATGAATTTAATCAAAAAAAAAATTATTTTGAGAAACAAATAAGGTTTAAAACTAAACAGTGTGCCTAATTTTGTACTGCCCATTCAACTCCGTTAATGATGACTGCCAAATCTATATTGCAGTTGAGGTCTACGGACTGAGCGTCCGCCTTAAAGTGATAAAGTGTGTAGCTGAAGACTCGATTCCCAGTAGAGTCAAAGTAAAGACACAAGCTCTGTTATTCACGCTTTTATTACTAACAACTTACACTAGGTTGAAGTTTGGGCAAATTTTGTTACAGCATGGTGGGCTGAACGCTCAATAAAATCTAGAATGCAGCGTACTTATGACAGAGAACAACTTTTTGATGAAATACTTCTTTATATCGTTTTAATCGACCTATGTTTTTTAAACCTGGTAAACGTATTGATCTCTGATAATCTATTGTTGCTTCCAAAAGCACAAACGACATAACTTACTATCAGTGTTGGGCACGATAAATCTTTCTGCACTGAAGCGATAATGATAATCGATAATTTTAAAAAAGCCATGGAGATAACGATAATCGATAAATCTCAATTTCTTAAAGCGATATCGGTAATCGATAAATTATCGCCGATAAGTTTTTCCGATAAATGTTGCGGTAAATTTTAATGTGCTCGAAGAAGTATTTTTTTTTATAAGTCAAATTGCAAAAATGTTTTTCTAGATTTTTCAAGAAAAGAGAGCGGTTCACGGACTCTGCCGTAGAGATGGCATGGACCGCTAAGAGACCCGTCAACGAGCAGTTAGCCGGTCTTTTTAATGGTCCGCTAACGGCCCAGTTCTATCTTTTGTTAGTAATTAGGCCGCTGACGAGCCGCTACCAATTTTTGAATTCCCTTTCAACTTTCAGTTTTCTTTTAAAAAGAATGGGCTTTGGGCGGGCTGGGCTTTATTTTGGGGATGATTTGCTGGGTTGGAATTACCGCTATTGGGCAGGAGGTTCCGGGCCATGGGCGGTCCGGGCTGCAAAAAAGTCAGCCCGTGCCATCTCAACTCTGCCGCGGCATTAAACAAAACAAAGAACAATTTCTTAAATTGCAAGAAGACGTTATGGACTCCGTGTATTTTGCCATAACGCCAACTCACTAATTTTGAACACTGTGTGTACAAAGAATTGTTTATCGCGATAATTATCGGCGATAACAAAATATATTACAAAATCGATATCGGTAATCGATAAATAACGATAATCGGCAATAAATTATTGCCGGTAATTTATCTCAATAAATGCCCATCTCTGCTTACTATCAGGTGTTCTCTGGAAGTCTACTCTTGAAGGAGCGTTTCTGCATAAACGATTGTCTGTAAAAAGAAACAAGTTTTATCATTTGTTAGTAATACAGACAAACTCTGTATTAGAGCAATAATTTTTAACTTTTGGGGCTGCAGACCCCTGAAACCTTGTATAATAGATCTTGTGGACCCCTTCATTTGATGAAGTAAGTTGTAACGGCCTACACTAAGCGTGCAAGTAATTCATGCCATATCTGTACCTTGGATTACGAGCCCCTTTAATCACCTTTACGGACCCCTTAGGGCAAGGGTGGCCAGCCTGTGGCAGATTCGCCAACATGCACAGGCGATTGAGCCTGTACCCTGGAAATCTAAAAAAATGTTTATACGCTTCGGTACATGAGCTTCTGCAGGAGCAAATAAGGGAAACAACTTTTCGTTGGTCATCAATCGCCATGAAGAGATTTATAAAAAAATCACCTTCTTTTTGCTCTTCTCTATTGGAATCTTACTAGCATTCGATGATGGTACTTGCATTATACACTCAGTAAGCAGCATTTTTTCCCAAAAAATTGCTGTAGTAAGAAGGCCTAATCCTATAACAAGGATAAATTTGGTACATACCATTTCTTACGCAAGTGCATAAGCGGTTAAAGGTACTTGCCACACATCGATGGTTTCGAGAGCATGGTGGGAAGCAATTTCTGAAACCTATAATTATTTGAAATTTTAGCGATGCAAAGTGATATTATCTGTAATTTATTCCAACGATGGAGCACGCAACCTTAACAAGGCTGCGCTACATCTGCTGAAGGAAAACATTACTGATTCGCCCGGTTGGCTGCGAAGATTACCTGCGAGTATATGTACAGTTGAGCCAGAATACTTTTGCAAAACAGGTACCTGTAAGTTATATAGGGTAAATTCCCTTTGTCTTTCTATTCCAAATCTTTGCAGATATACTTAAATTAGATAAATAGATGATCTCAAAAAGTATGATACCGACCAGTTAGCCCAGTTGTTAAAGCATATCGTTGTTGGTGCGGGAGGTCTGGGTTTAATTCCTACATTGGCCAGTCAAATTGGACGCAGTAATGCCAACGGCTCGCCACCGCTGCAACGTTTCTTCGAAGCTGCGTTGCCCAGGAGGTAAGCGGAGAAGATGCCACTCGTTACACGCTTCAGTGTAATACAGCAAGTGTAATAAAGCTTTGATTTTACAAAAATGATTTAGATGTTTGCAGTTAACACAGATTTTTCCTTAATTACCAACGTAATCTTTAAGAATTCGTTGCGACAATTTAGTCTGATGCTTCTTCATGACAGTAAGTTCTATATGCTACCCTATGCGATGAAATCATCCATGTATGTGTTTGAAATCGACGTCACGACTTTTGACCAAGTACTTACCAAGTACTCAACACAAGTAAACGCATTCTTTGAAAACATCTGCTAATAGTTAAGCTTTCTTATAAAAATCTAGTACTAACATTATAAGAATTAATCTGAATTAAACTTCTGGAAAAGTATTTGTCATATTTAATGAGTAAAAATTCTCTTCTGTGACAAAAGCTTAGGTCTGCGGCCTATTCACGTCATTCTCTAAAAGTGTTCGGAACCAAAAGGCTAAAGCAAAGTTAAGGATCGCACTGTTTTGCTATTTTCCCTGTTTAGAATTACACAAATAAGAATAATACAAACACCTTTCGCTATCGTATGTTAGATGAAAACATTTATTTGTTTATGGGGGCTCGCCACCGCTGCGACGTTTCTTCGAAAGTGTGTTGCCCCGGCGCTAAGCTGCGGAGATGAGTCCCGCTACTCGCTACAGCACGAGTATGATGCAGATTTAGTTTATTCCAAATGAAACAAAAGCACATTAGAGACAAACTTCCAACTTCAACTTACGGTCGATGTTTGGGTTTCTTCTAGCAAAGAAGTTCCTAAAAATACTTCCGGAAGAAGAAATGTAATTGGAGCACGTTTGTGGTGGAATCGTGGTAGTTGTTGTTGTGGTAGTTGTCGTCGTCGCAGGCGTGGAAGTGGACACCGGTCGAATTCCCACTAATATATCTGCATAAAAACCAACCCAAGCGCTACTGATTCTGCCGTATACAAGTCAGACGGAAATGGCACAAGCGGCATCAAAATAGAGATACTTACTCTGTCCGCATGTCCAATTTTGTGGGCTATAGGCACGCTGTTGTTGGTTCTAGTTTCTGCATCATTATCAATTTTTGATGCCACATTCACTTTTTTAACTACGACATCACAACATTGATGATGATGCAGAAACTAGCGCCAAGAATCCCGGGCCTAAAGCTCACTAAAATTGGACAGGTGGACAGGGTAATTGTGAAATAAATTTTCCAAAAATATTAAGAATAAAACTTCAGCCTGATGTCTTCGATTGCCAATACATTATAAAATGGAACTCAAAAGCTATTCGCAGCAACCGGCTAAAGTGCTTCTGCGCATAATCTAATTCTGAAGGATTTTGAGTGTTAAAAAAACAATTATTGAGCGTAGAAGCTTTCAATGTTTTAAAACGGTTGGCTGTTACTTTATCAAAGGTTTCAAACAGCACAATACTTGTTAATGAATATTATTTGAAAAATTTTTTAGTCCTTATAGAGACTCGATTTGAGTCTCTGAAATTGAAACTCGGATCGCAGGAATCAGAAAAAATGATGGAGAAAAATGACAGTTTTTTTAATTTTGCGTCATTACAGGCTTACCTGGTCTTGAGCACCGAACATTTTCCTTAAAACACTTAAAACAACTGCTATAATAAGAAACAAACATCGTACCTCCTGATCGGCATTCGCAGAAAGGATTTTGTGGATTGTCGGTATTTGGCTCGCACGTCCGACCAGCGATGCAAGGAGGAAAACAATATGCAGAATCTAGTGGATAGGAATAATTTATCCACCACATTCAAGTTAAATTTGTGACTTGACTAACTAGAGCCATTTAAGCGAACGAAAAATCTACAATTAGAATTGTTTAAGATCAGCTTTAAAAATCAAGGAAACTAAAATTATAGCAGCAATTATATATTCCATTGAGGGCCGAGAGGATAGAGCATCTGCTTCAGGAGCGCCGCGATGGAGTCGTGCAGCGAGCTCACCGCAGCGCCTTGGTCTCTATCTCGTAATAGCAAGATACTGTAAATATGCAATCAGTGTTTAAAAAAAAGTAATAAACCGGTCTACTTGTTTTAACTTACCATTTACTGGTGTCAGAGGAATGCCAAAAAAGTTTGCACATGATATAGCTGGGAAAAGGCTGGAAGAAGGAGGTCCATTGTTGCCAGAAGACGTTAACACGTTAAACAAAAACGATATAATCAATGACGGTTCGTCGCCTGCACCTTCACAGCGTTCCAGAGCGCCTGTAAGCTCATTTTCAAGACGAGTGTTTTGAAAATATGGAGAAAGCAGATTAGTGGTGAATTGTATTCCAACAGGTCTCGAGAAAGGTCCTCCATTTCCTTGTGGGGAGTCAGGCAAATTGGGAAAAAGGGCAAAGGGGCCAAAAAGAGGACTGATAAACAAAATACATTCTGTTGATATAGTTTCTTGGCTGATACGGTTGTAACTCAACAAAGTATCGATATTGGCATCAATGATGTCTATTCTGTCATTTTGACAATTGATCGCTTTGAACGTGAAAGCAAATAAGCAAACTAACAACGTCAGCATTGAAAAATTGCTTTCAAATGTCATACTGCTTCTTACAATGACTCTTCCTGCGTAATTTTTTCTAGCAACCAATGCTAATCTATCCCCCTGAATGATGCAAATAAACGAAATATCAGATATATATTTGCAATCTATTATTAGCTAATCGAAAAGTGATATGTTGTTTACCACATTAAAGTGACTCTCAAACTTAGCAATTCATTACCTCTTGTTTTCTAAGCTATGATATATCTTAGTTTGAGCAGCTAAGACGTCAGCGAATTTCCATGCAATTCTTATTTTCAACCGCAATTTAATAAATTCAGCAATTCCGTGAAACAAGTCGTTTTTTCGAGCGTAATTTTCAAGATGTGACCTTTTTAAAAACTTCTTCTGCGTGTTACTGTTCAATTTTCATATTATTTTTGTCATAACTCACACTAATCACAAGATCTATATTTTAAACTGTTATTGCTGTACCCCTCTCAATCTCTTCAAGTGATTTATTTCAACTTCTTCTTACATGTCTGTGTTGCATGATCCTAAAAATGTTAGCGCTACTCTCTATTCGTATATTGCAAGCAAAAGAATAATTTAGAAAAACAAAAAACTATCGAGATTACCACATTAAATAATTAAACACTTCAGTTCAGAGCATCGGACCGCTTGAAATATCGCTCCGGGTTTAAGTTCAGGTTCTGCAAAATTTATTTTTAGCGATTTCGCTCCGGTTCAGGTTTTCCGTCGTTTCATTTTGCAAATTTAGTTCCGGTTAAAATTAAAAATACTTTGAACTATCGGGTTCAGGTTCGGTTCAGGTTCGCAGAAGCAGAAATTTAAAGGTTCAAATTCCCTTTGGTTTCAAAAATTTAAAACCGTCAATTCGACTTATGTTCTGGTACACAGCTGCGAGCGCATTAAAAAAAAAAAACTATTTATAGTAGGCCTATTCAGGCTAACCGCTTTTTAAGATGCTACTGTAGCTCATAAAGGATCTTCTCAGCGGCAGAAATAACCTCAGATTAACTTCAAAATTATTCGACTTTTTTCCGCCGTATGTAAAATCTGCGTCTGGTCTAAATCACGCTATAACCTATCTTTTTGGGTAAAAAAATTCCATTAGCGCATTCACGCTTAGATAAATCGATTATACAAAGTAATGAAGCACTTATTATTGCATACATCACCGTAGCTAATTGCAGTGTTGCTCTGGCCCTTCATAACAAGAACAACAGCATTGCAACCCAAACGCGCCGAGATGAATGAAACGACGTCTTATGGCATTGATAGCGCAGTCGCAAAAATGCACTCCGGTCTGGGTTTAGGTTAAACAAAAAATAATTTAACGGTTCAAATCCAGTTCAGGTACAAGATTTTTGATGACCTTGGGTTCAGGTTCAGATTTAGGTTCACGTTTGTTAATTATAAAGGTTGCGGTTCGGTTTTCGGTTTACGTTCCGGTTCGGTTTGAGCCCCTGCTTCAATTAATATTCATCATCATTCGATATGTTTTTAATGTATTTGAGTTAAAATACTGTAGTTCACGTACTCGTACAGTACAAACAAAAAGTGTCGACTCATATTTTACTCTTACAAGGAGTCTATCGAATCACCTACAGCAGAACAGTGCATGCCCAGTTACCCACTCGCTTAGGATAATGAAGAATTAATCATTTTACTGGAGTTTGCTTTGTTTTAGCTTTAAAGTGTAAAATGCGTCAAAAAAAATGTTTTGCGCAATATAACGCAACCAAGGTAAAAATCTTCACTACGTTCGCAGTATCATACCGAAGCGTGTATGGAGTGGCGGGGCTCATCTCCGCAGCTTAGCGCCAGGGCAACACAGCTCCGAAGAAACGTTGCAGCGGTGGCGAGCCGTTGGCAACACTTGATCGACACAACACTTGATCGATCGATTGATCGACACGGCAACACTTGATCGACACGACACGGGAATCGAACCCCAGACCTCCAGAAGCGATGGCAAAGTTTTAAACAACTGAACTAACCGGTCGTTAGTGACTACAAGCTAGAATGAAAATCAAAAAGGAGCCAAAAGGTGACTGAACAACGCTAACTTGAATCCTTTCGTCGTTTCTTTGCATATCAGCCGCACACTCACTATATGACGGTAGTTTATCAATGAGAGTATTTCCTAATAAAATGTATCTGTTTCAGGTTAACATGGTTGGCAACAAAATTTTGAAGATCTGCTTTGTAAGTAGACTACAGCGTTGTATCAACATTTTAAATACAATTAAAGAAAGAAAGTCAAACAGTAGGCCTACTGTATACAAGAGCAATAATAAATTAAATTTTTACTGTAGTTTTAACATTTTTTTTTTTTTTTCTTGACTAATAGCAACTTTACACAAAAAGTCGTAGTTCACAAAAAGCTTTGCAATTTCAAGCTATTTTGAATAAAATTCATGCAATTTTAATCTACGTGTAAATTGTAAATTGTTACGTTATCATAACTTATCGTGTGAAATTAGATCTAAAAAGTCCTGAGATGATAACTGGTTCAAGGCTAAGAAGCCTCTATAGTAACTTAATTGGTCGTAATTTAGCACCTGCGCTGTATTAAGTTCAAAATAACTTCTCATTTCTAGCAAAAAGTATGGTAGAAGTGATACAAATTCATGAGCGACCTTATCTCAAGACGTTGAGCGTTAATGGCGCCCGGAATTCCAGAATCCTTTATACATGAAATCACAAACCTGAATGGTATCAACTTACACCATTCCATGGCTGATTTTCATTTCAAATTTTAACCTGATAGGGGAACTGGTGCACTTTATGAAGAAGTTTTGCATCACTACTTTTTCGTCTTCATAAATGTATATGTGCAATGAGTAAATTCATGTGTAGACATTAAATACTATATTGGCCTAGTTAGACCGTAAAGACATTATGGTACCTATTTTCATACGTTCACATGTATAGACTTACATCGACTTTGCTGTGACTACAAGCCAAAGTTATTTATGATTGTTAACGTATCCAATCCCTAAATATTCATTGTCAATGCACTATATTAATGTTTATCATAATGGTAAGATACGCGGCTACATTGCTGAGCAACTATACAGCACCTTTCAAACTTTCGAGGTCTTGGAAGTCTGCTTGCAGTAGTAAATTAATGGACACCATAAACTTAAAATTTAGTTTTGCGGCAAAAATGCGTTTAAATTTCTCTCCCTCACTATGGGTTTATAGGTATACCGTGTACTTGTGTTATGTGCACTTCATTTAGTTACTTTTTTTAGTAAAAAATAAGCTAAAAAAAACACACGAATTTTAATCTAGTATATAAATTTAAAAGCTTAGAATCTGCTTGAAAAATACAGTAGACCTAGAAAAAAAACACGATTTTCGTTCAATCAAATCAACTTAATATAAGTTTGTTTTTCTTCCGTCGGTCCTCCTTCGACTTCACGTTCGTATTTTCCCTTTTTCTGTTTGTGACCTTCCCTGATCAGTAAAAAAATGATAGTGAATGTCTAAATAGTTTTGCTGCTAAAACACGGGGCAGAACCAGGGTTTCTGTACTGAAGTGGGGGGAAGGGGGCAATGTAGCCTACTTGCACCAATGCACGGACATCCGACATCTCAATTCTCTCCCGCAAACAGCTCTTAAAACTCTCTGCTGTTATAGACGTTTGGGTGGGCGATCGGCTCCCTCAGCTCACTTGCTAAAACATACAGTAGATGTCATTTAAAAAATGTCAGTACTACCTGAATTAAATGTGAAAACATATTTTTCTCTGCTGTTTTTGTTTTTTGTGGTTAGGCTACAACACATTCTCGTTTTCGGCTTGTACATGTATAAATTTTCTCTCACCTGTATAGAGCCATGTAGGTGTATTTGTGTCATGAGTGACTTTTTTAGTAATTTGTTTTTGAATTTTTGACTTATTTGACTGTACCGCCACAACGTGCAGACTGTATCGACTGCCTTCCCTACAATAATTGCACTCTGTGCTTACACGCATTCACAGCTTATTTTTTGCAATGCAGCCACCGAAGGTCTGATACGCTATATAACAAGCTTGCTAATCACCAATCTGCAAATGTAAGGTGAGTCTTGAACGGTAAGTGCTTTTACCAACGCTATAGCAAGTGTATTTTCACATTATCGCTTTTAATGCATGTTGATCGTGAAGCAGGTATCCTTCGCTGTAAATAGTAAATACCAGCTTTCGTTAAAACAAATTCAGTTTAACAGATTGCGAAAATAAAGAGCACAGGACAGAAGCGGCCAAAGACAGTCATTTCGCGGTCATTTAGGTCAATCATCTTTACTCATTTAATTATAATGTCCATGAGTCAGACTGACATAGCCGCAACTTTCTTGGGTTTAGCGAATCACGGAGACGCTCTATCGACTTGTCTTCTGAGAGGTTTAATCATTCTACTAACAAAATATGAATCGAATAAAAATCAGTAGTTTTGGACTTCTTGATTATTTAATTCAGTGATTCTCAAAGTGTGTATACCGCCCTTAAGGGAAGGGCCAACGGTAAAAACAGTATAGACGTATTCCGAAACTTATTTATGAGCCAATTGCATAAGTGCGTTATGCAAAGTAAATTGATTCATTTGGAATGCAATATTTTACGAATGTTTACATTAGAATCAATTTTTCCAGAAAAAGTTTTGTGAAAAGTCAGTCTAGTTCAACCATGGTATTGGTATCGCATACCAGCTACAGTTATTATGGCATAATATAGTTAGCGACTTGCGACAAAAATAGTCAAATAGATCGCGAGTGATCTGGAAAAGGGTTCATTGAAGTGATTTAAATTTATCAAAACATAGTTCTTTTCATTTTTTAATTTTGTAACTTATGATTAATTTCTGCCATAAATCGAACTATTGAATGGTTCACTTTAGGCGTCGTCTTGTCGAAATTCGATTTTAGCATCGTAAGCAGTTTCGCGAAAGCTTTAACGGCACCACATAACTAACTATACAGGAAAGAGTTAAATTAGTTTTTATCTTTTGCAAACATAAAACTAATTCAACTCTTTCCTGTATAGTTAGTTTTTCACCCATATCTGGAACATAAAAAATAAATTACTAAATTTAGGCAACATGGTGCGCGGCTTCTGGGACACCCTGTATAGTTTTCAATGGAACATTCTTTCCTTTTGCTCGCCTTATGCGATTGCCTTTTTGCGATACAATCTTGCTTTTTCTTTGTAATTATACTTAAATATTTGATCCCATTGCGCTGTTATAATGCAATAATGCTTAACAAGCGCTTTTTGTGACGAAGTGATGTCGAAATTCGAATGGCGCAAAAATTAGTCGTAAATGAAAAAATGATAAAGATGAGGAAGCTTTTGAAACAAAGTTTACGGTATTTTACAAGAATGTTTTAATTCGCTTGGTGTATCGGTTAAGAGCGTCCGCTTGGTAGCCGGGAGACTCGGGTTTTATTCCCGGTCGGGTCACACTAAAGACTTTAAAAATAGTATTGGCAGCTTTCGCGCTCGGCACATGCGGAAGTGCGATGGATTTTGTGTATGTGTTGTTGGTCATGTATGTCCCTTAACAGCGTTCAATCATTGGTGATTGATAATTGTAATTGGCCGTCAATTGAGAATGGCCAAAACAATGGGTGCTTGCACCCGCTGTCCCGTACCTTTACCTTTTGTACACTTCTTCAGGTGAAGCTTCGTTAAAAAGGGGGGAGGCAATGCCCCGGTGCCTCCCCACCCTGGCTACGCCACTGACTGAATCTGACAAAAATTTTTAAAATTCTGATAAAAATCGAAAAATACAGATTAAACTGTAAAGAAATAATCAATTAATATTACTCAACAATTACCTATCAAAAAAGCAAATCAGTCTGCTCTGAAACTCCTGCCAGTCACGTAAACTCAACTTAGTTGAAAATTTTCGGTGTTGCTTTTGAGCAGGCAAACTGTTGTACAACTTCCTAAAATCTAAATCTTGAGCTCGTTCATTCTCTATCGATGGCGGAGCCAAACCGCTAAATCTCTGTTGAGATATTGAGCTTCTAAAGAAGTTTTTGATTAGTTTGAGTTTGGAAAAAAACCTCTCGGCCGTTTTTGTATCGTATTTATTTGCATATTTATCCTCCTACCACGAGAAAGCGATCAATGCGCTATAACCAGCTCGCTTAGGCCATCTGTCTGCCACACCAACACGGGAGAATACCGCTAAGTGGCTTCCCAACGGCACAACAAGTAAACTTATAGGCTTGTTCTCCACACAGTCCCTTAAATGCTGAGCGTCAAGCAGTAAATCTGTGAATACCAATTTTGAAGTCATTGCTTTAACCCGAGTCGGAATCAAACCCGAGTCTGCAGCTCCAGAGGCGGACGCTCTCATCACTCGGCCATCGGAGCTAGCTACCGTTGCAGGTACGGTTGTAGTATACATCATGCTTGCCGCACACACGTCAGGATAAGCAGCAAGTGACGCGTTTTCGAAAATCAAAACGAAAGCCATTTTTTAATCAAAACCAAAGCCATTTCTTTATTTTAATTTGGCAAGCTTATCTCTAAGCCACAGTTGGATTTGAGCATCTGACTATAGGAAACAACGGACAGACGTCATCATAAAAATTTCTGTGCGCTCCGCTTTGATAATTTCTCTTCATATTGCAGTCAAGTAGCTGGAGTTCTACAATAGGGTGGAGTGAAACAAACGTTTTGTTTCAAATCAATTTTCCGTTGTCAAAAAAGTGGGCATTTGGTCTAAAAACATGCTTTAAAGTGCTTTTGCATGGTTGCAGGCAAAAATGGTCGTGCTATTTCCCTCTAGTGGTTTGTCACACCCAAATTTTGCAAAATTTGTCATAACTTCTTAATTTCGAACAGTAGAAAGCTCAACGTTACATCAAAAGTTGCAGAACACCCTAGTGTATATCTGCTCTAAGAGGACTTTTGCCTCAATTTTGGTCTGGAAAAGAGTTATTAGCGAAAAACACATTTTTATCAATTTTTTTGTTTTCAAACACATATTATGACTGTTGTTAACTAGTTATGATGGCAATTTGACAAATCTTTTTATCTTTCACCTTCCAAATGTGTCCGAAACCACAGTGTATCTTGTTATGACTGAAAAAGGCTACCCACTTTTATAGCATACCCATATTGCTTCCAGCTAACTTTTGAATTAAACCAAAAGTGAAGTCACATGAGTGCTGTTATGGTGGATGTCTTTTACGGTTGTAGCAGATGTCACTTTTATTTTGTTTTCACAAAACGTACTAACAAACAAATTCGTTTTCTATTCACTGACTCTGAAAGTTTATGAAATTGTGAGCAAAACCCAACTCCAAAATATTTCATCGAATAATATTACCAAAGTCATATAGATAGATAAACCACACAACAATCGAGCTAGCCGATACATCAGAAGAACATAGTATTAACAATACCGAAAATACTGTACTTATTAAGATGTAAGTTGTAAATTTTTCTGGTGCTTGTATTTCAGATTCTGTAGCGGTATAGTGTTGCTTTCTACAAAGTGTGCAGACAGTGCAGTAGTAATATTACAAAGTCATGAAACCTGCAAGTTTGCAGTAAACTCTGAATATGGAACCTAGAAATCAGGCATTTAAGTTATACGCAGATATTACGCAGTGGACATGAGTTAAAAAGTTTGCAAGATTCCTCCTGGTTTCTTGCCAGCAACAAAGCAAGTGATGTGTCGTGTAATAAATGAAGATAACTTTTTGAAATCTAAGGCTGCTAACACTGTCGCTCACGACACTAGCGTAGCCAAGATTTTGCAATGGGGGGGTTGAGAATGGTATTACATTTAACCAAACGTTGTATACAGGAACGGATCCAGAAAATTTTGATGGGGTAGATGTAATTTTGAACCAGTTTGAATGTCAACTAAATGCAAAGACGTTTAGACCCGGAAACGGGCGTAAATAAGCCTTTTGAAAATGTTTTCATGTCAGGGGCATATTCAGAATTTTTTTCAGGGAAGGGCACCCATTTTCGTCACTTTTCAAGCGTAGTTTTTTTCGACAGATATAATTTTAAGCAACTTAAGGAGCAAAAACGACTCTAGAGGAGTCCGGGGGCACGCTCCTCCGGAAGATTTTTAATGATTTGCATACTGCAATGACCATTTTAGTGCTTTTTGAACAGTTTTTAAGGAAAGTTTGTCATGTTTTTGAAACCTAACTTTGAGTGCTTCATCAAATACGATACATTTTGTTCGCACAGTTTCGATTATGCGCGCTTAAGGCGACTAGGGCATATTGTTATGAAGAGGTTCGAAATTATGGAAAATTTTTATTCATCCAAAACATTGTTGAAAATGGCTGGTGGGGATTGCATACGCAGCATACCCCACTTTCCCCCTGAATTCGCCCCTGGTTGTATAATAACAAAAAAATGGCCTCAAATTTTAAGAGAGATGTTTTAAACCAGAAATACCGAAGACAGTTACAGGCACGATTGTTGTAAGGAAGTCAATGCAACAGTGGCGAGTCGTCGGTGACACTGTGTAGATTTGACCGGACCGGGAATCGAGCCCCAGACCTCCTGCACCGAGAGCGTGCGCTTAGCAACTGAGCTAACGGCCAGTACTACTAAAACGTTAGACCCCCCAAAAAAAGCGTAAATAAGCCCTTTAAAAAATGTTTTTAGCCAATGTCTGCGGCGCATTCAGAAACTTTTTCAGGGAGGAAACATCAAATTTCGACATATTTTCAAGCGTAGTTTTTACCTGCAAATTATTTTTAAGCATATAGAGAATGAAAAAGACTCTAAGGGGGTCCTGGGGCACGGCTCCCCCGGAAAATTTTTGAAAATTTGTATACTGTAGTTGGCCGTTTTAGTACTTTTGGAATAATTTTCAGGCAAATTTTGTTTTAGTTTTTGCCCCTAATTCTGAGTGTTTCACCAATTATGATGCATTTTGTTCGTACAGTTTCGATTATGCGTGCTTAGGGCCTCAGGGCATAAGGCATATTGTCTTTGAAAAGGTTTGAAATTATGGTAAAATTGTATTTATCAAAAGCATGCTTGAAAATGGCTGGTGGGAAGGGTGCATCCCCCACACCTCCCTGGATCCGCCCCTGCTACAAGCTCACCAATTCATTTGTGCAAACTTACAATACAAAATCTCTACTACTGTAAGGCAAGCTAAGCTCTAACTTAAATAATTACCCGAATACTGCACTATACTGAAGCTGCAACGGACCACAAGTTGTGCTATTATTATTACATAGGCTAACAATAGATGTACTGCTGAATCCTGAAACAGATGAAAGGCTTGTGCTATACGTTTTATGATTCCTGTGTGATGGGCGCGCGGTGCCATCGGGGGCTCAGCTTTTGACATCGCATCGCAAAAGTTAGATCGGGAAAAGAATGTTTAAGAAGAGCTGGTCTCGCCAAAATGTTCGCGGCCCGCATGTTCGTCACCTTTGCTTTAACGGTAGTTTTGCGAAGCACTTTACGATTGTTATTTTAAATGCCGTGCAAAGTGACGTGGCTTTACTTCGTTATTACGTCAATTTACGTATGAAAAATCCTATCGTATTCTGTGTAAACACACTTTAATAATAATTGATGAAACAAAACAAACTTTTCTAAATAAAATTCAAAAAGCGCGTGCGCCTCAAATATTGTCAAAGCATTGCAGAAAATGTGGTGAAAGTGTAGAATCTATGAATGAGCGCCGTTCAAACACAGTCTCTCGACACAGTGTATCTATTATTACTAGGGCCCGCTAGAGTAGTCAATAAAGTCAAAATTTTTTCAGGACCTTGTTACATGATCAAATGTGTATTAACGTTCGTTTCAGGTGTTCAGGAGTCTGTTTTGGTAGATTTTATAAGTCAAAATAAAATAAAAATTTTGCATTAAGTCAAAATTTGTCAAAATTGTCTTTATCAAAAATGTCCTTACAAAAACGAACAAATTTATAATTTTTAAATATTTTTTTGAATTTTTGAGCTGCTAATAAAATTTTATGCGCAGTTTTATTTGATTTTAAACTTTTGAAATAGTTGCAATGTTTGCACTATGGTCACAATAATGAGTGCGGTAATTGAGAAGGAAATAGCACTTATTATGCATGAAACGTCATTGTTGATGCATAAATACATTATTGTTAGACAATTAATCTAATCCTATAAAACCCTTGCGCTCTTTACACGTGGTCTTTTAAGTTGTAGCTTGCAAAGAAGAATGCCAAAACAAGCCAAATCTTCTACAGCGAAAATTAGGCAAACTTGCCAGGAATATCCGCATGAGTTTTTGACAACTCCTGCCGGCGACTTGCGATGCAACCTTTGCGACGTGTTAGTCAAATGCGACAAAAAGTTTTTTGTGGAAAGCCACCGAAAAAGTACGCTACACCAAGGAAAATTGGAGACAAAGAGCAAATCTCAAAGTAAACAAACCTTTTTACATTTCGATGAAGTAAACTTCAAGGACAGGTTGTTTCTTCATTCTTAGCTGCAGATATCCCACTTCATAAACTGAACCATCCTTCTTCAAAGTCTCTGTGTGCTAGAATGGGAAAAGTATTACCTTCGGAGACTGCCGCCCGGGCATGTATTGCTAAATTGGCATCCCAAAAAGAGGAACAAATTCAAGAATTACTTCGTGACAAAAAATTTTTTTGATTGTGGATGAAGCAGAGGTTGCTAAACAAAAGTATATTAGTGTGCTTGTGGGCAGCTTAGGCCTAGATGCTCCAAATCAGACATTCCTCGTTAATTGCCATCCACTTGACAGCGGTCGCAATTTTAATAGCAGTATTATTCTGCACACTGTGATGACATATTGCGACAACTTGAAATAAAACGCGAGAATTTTACATCGTTCTTGACTGATGCTGCTCGGTACATGTCTTCGGCTGGAACGACATTAAAGGAATGATACCCTTCTTTGATGCATGCCACCTGCGTTGCGCACTTACTACATAACTGCGCTGGCTATGCGTGTGCGTGCTCATTTTAAAAATATTGATGAAGTAATAGCAACGATCAAGGCAGCAACAATCAAAAACAAAGATCGCAAAAAAGATTTTCATGATGCTGGTCTGCCATCTCCTCCTAACCCTGTAATTACAAGATGGGCAACTTGGCATAATAGAACTACCTTATATTATAGTGAGAGCCTTCCAGCTGTTCGTACCATTGTCAACAATTGGACAAGTGCAGGCCTCTTAGTCAGCAGAGCAAAAGACGCTATCAATGTGGAAGGTTTGGTGTCGGACTTGGTTAAAATAAATCAATACCGGACTCTAGCAGCCAACGTAGAGTTCTTAGAAGGAAGTGCCTGCACAGTAACCAAAGCATACGGACTTCTGAAGAATATGCAATTCGATGATGATCCTTGCGCAATTAAAGACTACATTAACAAACGACTATCCAACTCTGATTTAGAAACAATAATAAACTGTACCAACTTGACAATTGACCCAACAAGCTACGCACTATTGCAAAAAGACCGTGTTGGTTCAGCTGTTGTTACGATGAGCTCTGCTGCTTTGCTGCACCCTACGGCCAAAGAAGAATGTGTAGTGCTTTTTAATCTGTGAATTGATTTCAAAGTTTGTTGTTTTGCAGTCTCCTAGATGAATAAAAAAACTTATTTGCTTCGAATATAGTAACCGGCTGGACCACTGTATGGTTAGAAAAGAGTGTGTATAACTATATATAATTTGTACAAAGTGTGTTTCCTTTCACCAACTTTTTCTTTGCTTTTTTGTGTCAGTGTGCAGTTATCTATGGAAACGCCAATTTTATTTGTCACTATTGTGGTAGCAGTAGACTTGGTGAGCTCTGCTCTTTCGCTGTTATCCCCAGTGTGCCTTTTTTTCGTGCGCTGAAATAATAAACTGAACTGAACGGAGCCCAGCCAACCTGTGCTGCTGTTGAGAGGTCGTTTTCTATGCTCAATCAATTACTGAGAAAAGACAGAAATTTTGATGTTAAGAACGTAAAAAAATTAATGCTGTATTACAATAAAACGTCCTTGTAATTATACTGCGTGGCTTTCGTTAAAAAAATCATAGACATACTGTTAGTGTACAGCACAGTTGCGATAGCAACACAATTTTTGTATTACACACTAATTGATACCGGTACACACAATGGCTCGTTATCCTAGGTTTTAACGTCATGCGTCGTTTTGTTGCATTAGCTTCAACACTGAGTAATTGAGAAAATGTTCGAAGTAGGCTACTTTTTTCTTTAAAAACTTATGTAAATTGCAGATTATAAAACATATTTAATTAATAAAGTGCAACAAGACATAAATAATACGCGGAAGCGGTTAAGTCAAAATAAAGTCAAAATTTTACTAAAATAAAGTCAAAAATATATTTTTTTTAGGTCAAAAAAAATGGCCCTAATTATTACTAACAGCGGAAGCGTCCAGAACGAAATCAAAGTTTATCTACTCATATCGTGTTGCCCATCATTTCTTTATAACCAACCAACTTTGCGATTGCGACAAAAAAAAAATAATGGTGACCAATTTCATTGTATATTAGAGTATGAACTGCTTGTCACTTCTTTTTTTCATTTCTTTTACGTGGTTAAACCACAGTCTGAGAATGTGGTTAACCCATGGATTTTGGTAAAACTATCTGCAATGGCTCCCGGCAAATTTTAAAAGCAGAAAATAAAAACAGCAAATTTTGAAAACGGCAACAGTACAGTTGAACTTCTTCAAAAAGAAAAATTACATAAGCATTTTTTGGACATACATAACAATGCTTTTTTGTTGAGTGGGTCCACTGTAAAAATTATAAGTACACTATGCTCTAGCTAGACTCTCTACATTCTGCAAACATGGTTCAAAGGACGAGTAGCTAAATACGCCAAAAATCATTTTCAACAAAACCGCTACAGCGTTTTTGAGAGTCACGTGATGCGAAAAGGAAATATAAATACAAAAATTTTTACGTTACTCGTCAACGGTGAAGTGTTGTAGGGGTTAGTGTGATGGACTCCCACTCGGGATCAATGCCCTTCTAGGTCTTGATTTTTTGCCAGCGCATTATACTGAAGTCGCTGTAGCGATTCTGTTGAAAATGATTTTTCTCGTATTTAGCTTCTCGTGTTCAAAGGTAATTATTATGCATGAGTGATTCGGTTGCAAAGCAACACCTACGCTACTGTTGTTGGGTTTTCTTCGTGGGCATGATGGCGTACTGACTCTTGTGTTGTTGCGCGAGACTGCAAATCACCTTGGTTTAGTTTGACTTTACAGCTATGTGAATGGTGTGAATCGCGAATTGCAAAATTTGTGACCAAGTGCTGTAGCAAATTCAGTCAGCTGTGACGTTTTTGGGTTAAGCATTGAGGCATCATAGACCGGCAGGCTTAATTGTTTTCATTGACTTAAAATGTTTTTGTTTGTCAAAATAAGACATACCGGTACAAACAATGCTATGATACTAAATATGCGAACGCTCTCTACTTCTGTGTGACGCAAAATTGTGTTGCTCGCTTCTATGGTCAACTTTACTCATTGTTTTGTAATAAACAATGTCTACACACCACCTCTTTGTTTTAAGTTTCATTCATGGTGAATAGGTAATTTTATGGGTGAGTGATAGCGAAAATCTGTGAATGATATTATTTTTAAGAATTAGTTTGCAGAGTGAAAATTATTCATGGAAGTTTAACTGTTTAAGGTGCATTTGAAAATCAAGTATTGTAACTTTTATTGGCAGCCTAGTCTGCTAGTAGGCCTAGTCTTAATAGCTAAGAATCCACTAAGAATGTACACACGTATTGCTGGCACAGTGTATACAGTGTATCTACATGGTATGTTGCTAACTTGATAGGCAGTATACCTAGCTATTTGTATGGGCTCATAAGAATAACCACTTCGCTGAATAAAAATGAATGGAAAATCAAAAGCAATGTTCAATAAAGTGTACGGTTAATGAACATCATTGTTATTTCTTGTGATGAATTTTTGAAAATTGTAGCTGTGCATGTGTTTTTTGCGTTAGGCTAGTTGGTATTAATTTTTGCCAAACTATTAACCTGTTAACCAAATTTAATCAGAAATGCTAGTTTATGTGACATTTTTATATTGATATGCAAAGTATAATTTGCAAAAGTACCGATATGTTTGGTAGATTATTGTTACCTAACGATTAACAGATTAACCCACATTAGTAGTACGCTGATAGCAGGAGAATGTGAAAATAGCAAAACTAGCAATGTTGGATGATTGGATTTGCTTTAAAAACAGATATTAGTCTATCGCAGTGTACAAACATAAAATAGCAGTTAATTACGAGGGAATGCCTAAAAAGTTACAACTGTGTCATAAGTGTAATGCCAGGAAAATGTTTGCAATGTCAGCCTGGAAAATGGTTGCAATTGTAATATCACAGCATAAGCTGCATATCAGTGTCTGTAGCCAGTATGAAACATTGCTCTATATAATGTCTTCAAATCATAATTTGATATTTTTGTGAAGTCGATTTCCTAAGGTAAAATTTTTAAAAGGCTGAAATTATAAGCAATTTTGAAGTGCCTATGATCTGGCATTAATTTTGCTTTAAAATTGATTTTTATTCTCTTATGTTAAGGTTTCACTGACACTAACTCATGTTACGTTGGCCGAAAACTGTTCTACTTACACATGAAGATTGATACATACTTTAAGCAGCTAGTTTTGATCAATGTTCAAGTGATGAAACGTTTTATCAAATTTATTTTGTTAATTTGACATTGTAGAACAAGACATCACTATTCCTCAGTACTAAGCTTTTCGGCAAAAGTATTCAAAACAAAGAGCAATTACAAAATTAAAGGTCAAAATATGCATTGCTTGATCCTATTTTATAGAGGAGCTTTAATTTGCTATTTTTTATTCCATGCTGCCTTTACATTGTCACTGTTAGTTCAATCATTGCTATGAATTGAAATTGCCAGTTCTGGTTGATTTTCTAACCCTTACCCATGATCAGTATCCTGTGAAACAAATACACACTCAGTTGCACAGTGGAATTGACACTCGGTTGCTCAGTGAAATTGACATTCAGTTACACTGTAAAATTGACTTTCGGTTACCTAGTGAAATTTCACAGAAAAATTGCGAGCTTATGACTTTGTTCCCCTGTCAAGCAATCATTTTTTGTCAATGTCCAAAAATGTTTAAACACGACTAACACAATTGGTTGAGATCAAAGTGCAGATAGGGTCAGGTAACAGTTTCATTTTTTTAGTGCTGGTAATAATTAAAATTGTAGCAATCATAGATTACACAGTGTGCAAAAACGAACAACTCATAACATTTACCAATTCCGTTTGTGTACAGAGCATAGTTTGTAAGTTATTCTTGTTTCAACAGTATTATGACATTCTTCTGCTCACCTTATGCAAGTGCTTTGAATTGAAGCAATTTGTTTATGCAATTATTAATTTAGCTTTATAGAAATTCTGTTAGAAATTAGCTTTTGCTTAAATCTACAAATTTTAAGAGTCTTTTAACAGTTTCTGCATAAATGTTGGAATTTTTAGACCTCGATTTTTTTTTCAAATTTGAAGAGTCTTTCTACAGTTTCTGCATAAATGTTAGAATTTTTAGACCTCGATTTTTTTTCAATATGTTCATATTAGTGACTTGTTTTCTGTATATACTTTGTGTATTTGTTTGTAGATATGTCAACAGTGTTCCCTCTAGAGTGAGAAATTTGAGAAAAATGCAAAATTTTTGGGCAAATTTTACTGATTTTGAACCAGAAATTAATATTATAAAATGCAAAACTGAAAAACTTAAAGAAAAAACTTGAATATTTTAATGCAAGACTGTAGCTTGTATCTTGGAAAAGCAAATTTAATGCAAAAAAGTTGTAAAAGGGGTCCTTAAAGTAGTGAAATCTTTGGGCAAACATTTTAATAAATTTATCATTTGGGCGTATTCGCACTAGTCAAAATCCTAGAGGGAACACTGCATGTCAATCTTGCTTTTGCGACAAATTACTGCCTTTTCTGAAACAAAACATAAATTTTGAACTCTGAGAATATGTAGCAGGCCTGATGCTTGAATGAAAACAACTAGTTGTTGTTTCAACTACTGTATAATGTGACTAAATACAGTGTTATACCTAAATGCACATTGAATTGAAAGCATATGATTGCAAACATCATAAACATGAGAATGTGTGCATACATAAAGTTTTGTATGGATCTAGTATCTTAAACTGACTGGTATCATGCAGAAAACCTTCTGAAACTCCATTGAAATCTATAACTTCATGTAATCCAATGTTGTGAATTGTTGCTTTCATTCTGCAGTGTGCTTCTGCCACACCTTTTGTGGCACTTGATTTAGTTTCTGAAAGTTTTAGTAACGTAATCAAAAGCGGCCTAGATATTGTTTTTGTCTTATGCAGTTGAATAACGTAAAACAAGATGTATTTGTAGCATGAATTTGAGGCAGTCTTATATTTAAATAAGTTTGTGGGCAGGGCCGGATTTAGACAATGAGAGGCTCTAAGCTATTTGATCAATGAGGCCCTAGTGAGCGACAATCACACTCATTTCTATGCAGTGGCGAAGCGAGAAACTTTGAAAGGGGGGTAGGGACAATAATTTCCACACTTTTTTCAAGTGTATTTTTTTTTCGGCAGAACTAATTTGAAGCTGATTGCGACACAGAAAAGGCTCTAAGGGGGTCCGGAAGCATGCTCCCCCAGAAAAAAATTGAAAATTGACATGCTGTAATGGTTATTTTGGTGCTTTTTGAACAATTTTCAGGCAAATTTTGTTTAACTTTTTGACCCTAATTCTGAGTGCTTCGCCAAAGATGATGCATTTTGTTCGCACGTTTTCAATGACGTGCTGAAGGCGTAAGGCTTATTGCTATGGAAGAGGTTCGAGATTATGGAAAAATTATACATCAAAGACATTTTCGAAATGGCTTGTGGGAGGATGCATACCCCTCATCCTACCCCCAGGCCATAAGCTACAGAAACCATCAAAAGAGTCTTACATATTTTAGTCACTTGGAACCATTAATTTTGTTCTTTTTTTACTAAAAGACGGAGTCAAAAGGGAGGGGGAGGGGGGCATGGCACAATTCCCCCCTGAATACGCTCTTGTCTCAACGTTTAGGCCAATAAAGGTCTTGATGGGGCTTCTTTTTTTTCTCCAAGGCCCTAGGCCTCAGCCTGCCTAGCCTATAGGTAAATCCGGCCCTGATTGTAAGAAACCTTTTTTTATTAGTAGGCCTAACTATTGAGGAACTTCTCAGTGACATTTACCTACACGTTGCATTAAGTTCGTGAACAATTTGTATTGAAAGTGTATGAAAAAAAGAAAATAATTAACTGAAAATGGCGTTAATATTCAGTGGAAAGGGATTTGCTGTGCCACTTTGCATTTGTAGTATGTGTATGAAGTATGTATTTATTTTGTAGGGGGCTCGTTTCTGTTAATTTTGATTTTTAGTGGTTTTGAGTATCTTTACAGCTCATATGACCGAGTGGTAAGAGCGTCCGCCTCTGGTGCTGTAGACTCGGGTTTGGTTCTGAATCTGGTCAAACCAATGACTTTAAAATTGCTATTCACAGCTTCCCTGCTTGTCGCTCAGCATTAAGGATAGTGTGGAGAACAAGCCGGCAAGTTTACTTGTGCCGTTGGGAGAGGCACTTAGCGGGATTCCTCCATCTTGGTGTGGTAGACAGATGGCCGGCAACTCCTAAGCGAGCTCGTATAGCGCTTGATCGGTTTCTCGTGATAGGAAGATAGATATGCGATTAAATATAACTAAAAAAATGTTTTTGTAACCTTTGCTGAAACATGTTTGCAATATCAAGCATAATCGTGGCTATAAACCCGTTTTTATTTTTCGCAAACAAAATTAGCAACTAATCAGCGTTGCAAACGAAAACAAAAATATGTTGCGTGGTTTAATTTTTTTAATGTGCAGTGTTGCTTAGCCATGAAGAAACGTTTTTACGTCGTTAGCGTTTGATTGAAAATTGTTAATAAAATTATTGCAAATTCAATACGGTTTATTTCATCTGTTTTTGTCATGATTAATTTCGAAATAAAAAGCAAAAGATCATTTTTCCCATAGAAACTACTCATGTTACTTATCTTATTAAGTTAGGACTTTCAGTAAACAATAACCGATAACGAGCATTTGGAGTTTTTGCATTGATTGCCACTCACCCACGGCAAGAAAAGATTTGAGCTTTGACGCCATTGTTTTTCAATTTAGTTACTTAAGTCAATATGTTATAGCTTGTAGCTGGGTAAAAAATGCCGTTTTGTATGAAATGAAGGCTCTTCTTCCAACGGCTCGTTTCTTTCAAGGACAGATTCGGTTGAAATGAAAAGCAACAAGCCGGCGAGACATGACAGGCACTAGGTAATGTTTACTGTTCAGTCACGAAGTTTGAATTGAAATAGCAGTGCAGCATATTTTGTTGTATTTTCTGAACTACTTGTATTGATTGTATGAAGTTTGATGCCTTGTTAGCGGCTGAACTTGTTAAGAACGCACAATACAGGGTACTGTGTCCAGTGTTTTTTTCGAGCTTTGGCTTGAGAAACCATTAAGAAATTTTGAATGGTCGCCAATCGAATTTATAACGTAAAACACAGCTTTATACACTATCGTACAGTAGAAGCAGATTTTGAGAGACCGTTTCGGTTCCTCGAAACACCTTAAAAAAAGCAGACTGCGTCTGTAAAAGACTTACCATGTACTAACAGTGAGCAAATATTGAATTACTAGAATCTGTTTCAAGTCTTTTACATGAGATGAAAGTGTGTTTGAATCGTATTTTAGAATTTTTTCTATTTTTGTTTATTGGTTCTGCATTCAGTTATCACGTAAACAAATTAATATCTTTCGATGAGAAATATTGTAGAGCAGATTCTTCATTATACTTCGTTTCCTACAATATCGTTTTCGTTAGTAAGATTGAAATTGAAGTGAAAAACTGAAGCATTAGAATTGAATTCTGGAGATTTAGTTTACTTTTTCTGATAAGGTATGGCCGTATTCAGCATTCTCGACTCCAAGCATTAGAAAAATATCAATTGTCCATGCATGTCAGCTTGATCTAAAAATTTACCTATAAAAATTACAGTTTCAACATCTAAGCTGAATGAAGACTATGTCACAAACTTTTTTTTCTACTCACTTGCGACATTACTCTCCAGTGGAAATTAATTGCTCTAAATTTGATTTTAAATACCGGTATAGCAAGTGGTGCTTTTTACCACCAGTTTAATTTTAATGGATTATGTTTGCAATAAAGCAATAGATTCTCTCACTTCCTACTCCAAAAAAATAAAACGAAAAATGCACTGATATTTGCACCTTCACCCATCACATTCCGATATTTAGTATATAGGCTGTTGGATTCACGCGTTACCTTAATAAGCAGACGCTACTACTTTATTACATACTTTATCGCATTAATATTTTTCAGATTTCAAATTTTTTATGCAAAAATTTCATTAAATTTTGACTGCAAATATATTTAAATTTATTGTAGCCTCACCAACTTTACTAAATTATTTTAATTTGTGACTGAAGACTGCAATTTTTAGCTATTCTAACGGAGAAAGCGAAGTAGTTCTTCATGAAAAAATGTTAACCAGTTCTCCATCAAGTGGCAATCTCCCTCCAGAAACAAGAGTAAGTTTAGAAATTCAAATAAAATAAAATCTTCATTATACTCGCGATATTACGCCCAAGCGTGTAACAAGTGGCGGGGCCCTTCTCCGCGGCTCAACACCTGGGCAACACAGCTCCGAAGACACGTCGAAGCGGTGGCGTGCCGTCGGCGACACTGTGTCCGATTTGACCGACCCAAGATTCGAATCCCAGATCTCCCGTACCGATACCAGAGTCGTAACAACTAAATTCAAGACATTAATCATGTTCATGGGTAAAATGCATGCAACCAGAGCTGAGGAGTCAAGGGGAAATCCACACGACCCTGAGCTGCCGACTAAAAGAACGCAAGCTCACTTCGCAATCTCCTTTTGTTATGCTGTTGAACTTTCGGTTCAGTATAATTGGAAAATTACCTCTGTTATTTTTTTTTCTCGGCTGGATCCCCTAGAATAATTTTTGACTCCCACGATTCCACGGCTGCCCAACTCAGCTTTTGCTTACACTTTGTCTCTTGACATTGACAAACGTTGGTTTCGACTCCGACTTTCTTGGAAAATCTTCGATTTCTGGATTTGACGCTACTTTTCTACGCTTGCGATAGCGAAGCTTAAGCGGTTAGACGCTAAACTTTGCAATGTACACCTTTTTAATAGTAACCCTGTTTTAGATTGTATTATCTCCACTGGTCACAAAAGGTAGAGGGCCGGGCGGAGTTGTTACTATCATATCGCTGCGTATGCAAGGAATTGATGAATTGTGGCAAAAATGTTCAGAATCTACAGTATCGAGGTAAGACCTCTTGATAACCCAAATCTCTTTTAATGCGAAGCAAAAACACCCTTTATTGAAATATTATGTTGTTTTTGGTGGGCGCTTTTTATCAGTTAAAGTGTTGCGGCAAGACTGACTAATTGATGCTGATTTGACTGACTATAATGTTTTAAACTTTATTTATTTTCTGCACTAGTTCTGCTACTGAGCGCTGTGCGTAGCAGCTATCCATGTCATTTTAAAGTTTTTTATGCTACAGTACCGAGTATTAAAGTCAAGTTTCCAAACTTAATCACCAGCATTCGTCATAAGTTTCCCCGGTCAAGTATGCTTGTATTCTACTTTACATATAAAGTCGTTGCCATTGGTAGGAATAGGCTCTGTATTCAGCATTTTGCGCTGATGAAAAGTTCGTCCAAAAACAGAATCTGGTGCTTGAACCAAATTTCTCCACAAATGTTTTTTTTTTGTAATTTGTTGGATAAATGAAATGACTCACTGATGTAGAATATCGCTCTTCCTTGCTATTTTCCTGTTCCGCTTCAAATCAAAGTTTTTTAAATGTTGAATTTTGTAGTTTCATATACGCACGTTGATTGTAGGCTGTGATTTTCGTTTTTTGTGCAGTAATCGGCTAAATGACTGTAATTTTTAGCCTTTTAGTCGAGTATCGTGAAATTATCGGACGATGCACGAAAGACTTTCACGGCTTTGAAGTATCTTCACATGAAGATCAGTTCTTAATTGTGTTTCAAAAACCATGGGACGCATTGAACTGGTAGGTCCATGTGTAACGATACACTGTAACTGTTTAATATGTTTTGTTATAAACGCTTTGTCTACTGTGGAAGGTTCTAGACCGATGCGTTGTTTTCCGAAGTTTTATTCGTGGGATTGTTTCGTAAGGTTGCATTATGAAGTCATAATTGTCTACTGACGTAATTTTTTTCGTGAATATTCTGAACAGACCTCTGCATCACGTAATTTCACTGGGTTAAAATTTGTGCTTGTGACGTCACAATTGTGTTTACTGTGGTTTGGTGCGAATTTTTGCATGTCATATGATTTCTCTTTTTGTTTGACGTCACAATTGTGTTTACTATAGTTTGGTGTGAAATTTTGCATGTCATATGATTTCGCTTGTTTCTTTTAAAAGATGTTATAGAACGTTCTCGAACTTAAATTTAAAGTATAAATAGGCGTGAATATTCGAGCGTAGTTATTCGAATGTAGATTTAGTGTGCGTAGAGCAAGCAAGTTTGTTGCATGCTGAAGGGTATAGCTGTTGTTGTATGGTGTTACTGAAGTGAGCAGTGGTGCTTGTGTTTATTGAAAAGTAGTACGGTGAGTAATCACTGAGTACCGTAGCTAAGTGAGTTAAGTTGTGTCGTTTATTATATTCGTTTGGTGAAGAAGATCTTGGTTTTTCGTGAGGTTAGATCTAAGAACGAATCAATTCCTACTGTCTGCCTTGCAATTCTTATCGATCTTCCTGTCAGCGAAGTAATACAATTTCCTATTTCGCGACACCATGTCACTTTTTAAGTTTTGTGGGAGTGTATGTAATTCTTGTAATAATCGCTTGTAACTTTGTACATTAGTAAGCCGTAGGGAATATTGGTAACCAGAAGCTCTATAATCGCGTTCTGTGATGTATGTTTCAACGATTGATGTTTTTCAGTTGCTTGACAATTCAATCAGCATTCTCACAAACAACTTGGCAGTCAGAAATCCTGTCATGTCAAAGCTGTTCACGAACAGAGGAACCAAGCGGCCTCGCCGGAAAAACTCTGATTTTTAATGGGCCCAGAATTCAAATGGGTGTAACCAGGTACTATCTTAGATGCGCTCGGTTTAAGCACATAGTTTTTGAAGAGACGAAATTACTTTAGTTGAATTCGCGACTTCAACTAGTTTTGTCGTCAGAATACAAATTAGACGTACAAAAGAGTCCGGATGATTTTGGGCGTTAATATAGATTTTTGTTTTCGGTATAAAGATAAGTATTAGATTTGTACGTGGTGATAGGTAAGTTATTGCAAAACACCCGCTAGTGATTTGTAAGTACGTAACAAGTGCATATGTGTTTGATAAAATCATTTTTTTAATGAAATGTGATTTTTCAGGGGTAAAGTTTACTCAGAATACGAATACGCGACTGGTAACACGAAATACAGCGGGTCCGAACTCGATATTGCGGTTGGAATCGCTCGCTCTGCTAAAGGTTTGTTTTCTAAATCTCCATTGTCACATATATTATTCGGTTGTTCGGTAAATTCAGGTTTATCGTTATTTGAACGGCTGTATAAAATGTTGGCGCCCTGACAAACTTCATCGTGGTGTCACGGCTACCCCAAGAAAGCGTCGTTTTTCATTCTGAGTGTTCTGTAAATTTTGGAAATTGATTCACGTAATGCTTACTCCTTTCATGTAAAATTAAAATGAAAACGTGAAATTTAAAGTTTTTGTGTGCTTGTATTTTTTTGTCTAACCACTTAGGTGTCGACTATTAAATAAAGTCTCTTCAGTGGTGCTGAAAACTTCAAATCCATGAAGTAAATCCATCAACACACAATGCATTCTACCCAGCACCTTTAAAGGTTACTTCTATATCAAACTCAAGTTTTTGGCCGCAAACAACGATACCCAATGAAAGAAACTATAACCACTAACCCCCACAATTAGGTGTGCAGTTGCGATCTATCAATCGAGTTGCTTTACCTTTTTTTGCCTCTAGTGCAAGCTGGGTGTTAAACTTTGCCATGGTCGACTCATTTTGCTATGTAGCATGGCCCATTGGCTCTGTTTCTCTCAAGATATTTTTTAGAGTCATCGGCAATTGTAATCACTTGAAATGTTGAATGTTTGAAAAGATTTTAAAAATTCGTCGAATAACGCGTCACGTGATTGCCTTACTATTGTCTAACTGTTATCATTACTACTCATACGTGACGCATTAGCTAGGCAAGGCTACTGGATTAACAATGGTCTTTTGTTTTTTTAGGTGGCCAGATTCTAGTTAATTCATCGGCATGGACCGAAGTGCAGCGTTCTCAACTGACACCGTGTGTCAGCAACGATACAGGCAGACATAAAGTTGAAGGCGGTGAAAAACGTATTCGATTAATTGAGGTATCTATCTTTATAATTCGATAAATTTTAACTTCTGTATATTTGTCCGTACTAACAACGTTTAGAATGTTTAAATTTTCGCATGGTTTTATAACAAAAGACATCTTGTAACGCCAAGATCATTTGTCTACGTAAATTCATCAGCTCGACTTTGCTTTTGAACCAAACCAGGAGTCTGCAAAACATTTTTTAGAGTCAGTATTTTGTGCGGTACAAAAATAGTTGCGTTTCCTTGGTTTTAGCTCGGTTATTTTGAGGGAATATGGTGGTATCTAACTCCAGTTTAGCTCTCATTCTTTTTTTACATTTATCCATGTTACGCAGAATACTGATTTATGATGCTAACCAGCCTACGACTAATTACTTCCTGAAGCATTTCCTGCATATGCCTGTTTGAACAACATACTCATAACGTTCAAATACCCGAAATTCTCAAGAACAGGCATGCTCCACTATTACTGTTAAATATATGCGGCAACGCTCGTCATGAACTGGCCGGTTAGCTCCGTTGTTCAGACATTGCTATCGTTGCGGAAGGTCTGAGGTTCCAATCCCGGGTCGCTCAAATTGGACACAGTGTCGTCTACAGCTCCCCACCGCTGCGACGTGTCTTCGGAGCTGTGTTGCCCAGGCGCTAAGCCGCGGAGATGGGCCCCGCAACTTGTTACACGCTTCGTCGTAATAACGCGAGTATAATGAAGATTTGACGTACGTCATTTGTCTGAGGCATGGCTTAACAGAACCATGTGTCGGAGAAATATCCTATGCAACAGGTTCGATTCAAGCCTGGAGCCGCTCACATTTGACACTACGTCTTATTTCTAGTGACCTTTAACTCAAAGATCGCAGCTTCAGTTTGCAGTCGCCTAAATTCACTATTGAATTTTCACTTTGTTGAAATAACTTAATGCATTTTTTGCATGAATTGAAAAAACTTTTTAGCGTTTTCATTGCTTTTATCTTTAGCGTATAACTGATTTGCTTGTATCGCAGCTTTTACCATCTGCATTATCCGAGCGATCGAAGTGGTTTGGAACATCATGCAGTTATTGCGGGGATAGAATTCGTCCTGATCAAGGATATATAAAGGTGAACTATTAGCCTAAAAAAGAAATGAAGTTTGATAGGTTTAGAATGAAACATATAGTCCTTGCAGTCTGGAATGAGTCTACCCTGGATTGGCTGTGCATGGCAAGGCTGACAAGACCTTTCTTATACTTGTGTTTGTTTTCCAAGTTTTCGGAGCTGCCAGCTTGTGATAACCCACAGTGACACTGTGCAATGTAACCTAACTTTTTTCAGATCTCGTTAAGCTTTTTTGTTTTCAATATTGACATATGAGTAGTTACCCTCCATTAATTTAATGTTGCCATGAAGTAATGGAACCTGCCGTTAGCTCGGTTGCTTAGCGCTTACGCTATTGGTGCGGGAGGTCTGGAGTTCGATTCCTGGGTCGGTCAAATCGGCACAGTGTCGTCAACGACTCGCCACCACTGCGACGTTTCTTCGAAGTTGTATAGCACAGGCCCTAAGCCGCGGAGATGGGCCCCGCCACTCGTTACATGCTTGGGTGTAATACCGCGAGTATGATGAAGATTTGATTTAATGAAGTAATCGATACCTTTGACTATGGTTTGAGAATATAAGAATACCGACGATGTAATAGATGTTATTTCATTAAATCATTTAGCATGCTCGCCCGAAGCTGAATTACCAATTGACTTGCTTTAAAAGTCCTGACATGTATTGACCCTGTGCACATGTCGACATGTGGATGGGGTAGCTGTGAGTTTGCACTGCTTTTATAACCGCAGCTGGGCGATTTCCAAGCAGTAGCAATAGACATAGTAAATTTAAAACTGTGGCCTATAGGTAGTAGTAATGCATTGAACAGGATCAATTTATAAAAAAAGCATTTTTGCCCTTGTCCTTTTTGGAGGGCATGAGTGTTTTTGTTTTATTGAATGAATTTCGCCCAAATTCAATTTGTCGTTACATGCAAAATAATGCTTGCGTGATAAATTACATGTGCCTGATACGACTTTGGGTTTCTCTCTGTTATCGAGAAAGAGATTGAAATGGTGTCCCCTGCTCGCAATAGAATTTCTGCTGGAGTTAGGGTTTCTTCACCGGTAGTTGGTGTGAGAATCTCTTTTGCCTGCATTTTTTTCCCTTTTTTTTTAAATTTCAAAATATTATTGCGTGTTAGGTGTTTTAAGAAAATAAATACATTCATATCTTTGTGTGGCCAGATTCTACTTTATTTAATTTGTGATGTAAAAAAAACAATCTAGAGTTTGGCTACCTATAAAAAAATGACCGTATTTTTTTAAGAAACACTGCAGTTTGTTCAAACTTTAACAATAGTGAAGGATTATTTCATTGAATCTTCTTTTTCAGGCGCTTGCTCGACATTGGCATTTAAAGCATTTCAGGTAAAAAGAGAAGAGGTTGCGGTTAAATTTCGGGTAGTGTTATTGAAATTATTTGTCCAATACTTTTGATATTTTTCTTGCTTCAGATTTAATTCTTGGTGACAACGTTACAGTCATGATTTTAGCTAGCTATAGTAACGTTACATGAATATCATTCAAAGGAAGAATCTAGCTCTTTGAGGTGTTGAAAATAAAAGGTGCTCTTCATAATGCTCTAAATTTGCTAATAATCTACGCATTGAAAATTAGATTTTTTGCATTAGCGGCAACTTAGAATGACTAAGTCCTTCGAGTCTACGAGCTCTAAATTAACTAAGGTTTATACTAGATGGAATATATAGACACTACATTGTTATTTTTAGATGTTGTCATTGCAATGGACCACTAATGGATTCTTACATAGTAAAAGACGGGAAACCATATTGTTTAGGTAAATACAAATTCCGTGTAGAACTTAACGTTGTCCAAAGATGATAAAACTTTAAGCTTGCTGCAAACAGGTCATTGGCAATTTTCTTTTCTCTTTTGCTGATGATAACATGTATAGAAACGCAATATTTTTTTAGTTCAAAAACGCATAGTTTTTATTGGTTTTTATTCATTTCAATGTACGCAAAATAAATGACTGTACGAGACAATGTTTTCAAAAATGTTTGAACGATATTGCTATCGGTGCCTATGGTTTATAGTTCGATTCTTGGGCCGGTCAAATTGGACACAGATTCGCCAATGACTGGCCACCGTTGCGACGTGTCTTTGAAGTTCACAGCTGTGTTGCCCAGGCGCTAAGCTGCGATGATGGCCCCCGCTTCTCGTTACGCGCTTCAGCGTAATACCGCGGGTATAATTAAGGTTTGATTTGCTTTCAGATGATTTCTTCACCCTCCACGCGCGGACATGTCACGGTTGCGACACAATTATAACTGGATCTTACATTGAAGCCATGTCAAATTACTGGCACCCAGATTGCTTCGTCTGTCAGGTCGGTTATTCATTTGATTACTGAATTGAGCGCTGAAGAAGTTTTGTAATATTTGCTCTTGGAGGACAGTAAGCTAAGGCGGTAAGGCATTTATGAAATCTTTGGATTGATTAACGCAGACTTTACATTAGGAGATGCCAGTTAATCTTAACACGTCAGTTTCTTGTTGGATAATGAGCATCATTTTTATTGGTCCCGTCGCTTCTGTATGATATGCTGCATTGCTGCTACTGAGATGGTTGGGTTGATCTCATTGGCATTTTTGTTTTCTCTGTTTCACTCTATTGTGGGCATCTGATATGTTTTTCAATTTCTTTGATATTGAAATCGTGTAAAGCCACGTAGCACTTTGTATGATGAAGGAGGGGATAGTCGTCGTTGAACTGAACTAATGAGTATGACTGCTCAACATATTTATGCAGGATGTTTCTAAGACAGAATCTATGATGTACATTGATACCTTTACTGTTGATTTAGATTGTAGATAGCTCTGATTCCTACATTATGTAATAGGCATTGCAGGAAGGGCAAAACGTTTTTCTTGCGACTGTTTCATCAACTTTATCTTGTCCTCTTACTTTTTTATCGTTGAAAATCATGATTTGTGATATTTTACTGATGTTTTGTGATTTTCAGAAATGCCGTCGTCCTCCAGAAAGCAATGAAAATATTTATGAACTAAATGCGTTGCCATTCTGCTTAAAAGTAAGAACATAATTAGTCATCGCTCATGAATTAATGCTGGTTTTAACGTGATTAAAAATGTTATAAGTTTGCACATCAAGATGAATTTTAACGTCGAAATTAGAGATGATATGGGTGGTCAAATTTTTTCACTAGGTATGGAAAAAAATTATTTTGGCATCTTATAATGTTGCTTAACTAAAACCTTTCTCAAACTGCACTTGGCAGTAGTGATTTAGTACTTGAAAAGACTCACCAACTACACGGTACAGTAGACAAAAGTATGTGTGCACCTTTTCCCCATTAAGTGGACATCAATGTACTGATGTTACATTTTATTCAAAGTCTTTGGTTGCCGCATTTGATGAGCAGCTTTTGTCTGTAAAAGCTATAGCTATATCTCCGTGTTTTGGAGTTCTCAATTCAATTATTTTCCATTCCCGTTGGTTTAGAGAGCGAAGTATTTGTTTTATGTCTACAACTGTAAGCCTTGTTCCGCCCTCTAAGCCAAATGATCCAAACGAGTGTGGATTGTGTGGTACTTTTTCTGCGTAAGTATTCACAACTTTGCCAAGAACTGATGTCTTTGTTTAGTGCTATCACGAAGTTGCAAATTCAGTGAACAGTGCAAGAAGCAAATCACAAAACAGCAAGCCAGTGCGATCCAGCGATGTCACCAAACACCATGCGGTCATGCAGTCGTAGCAACATCACCGTTAGATGGTAGTCGAGGGTTGCTATTTTTTGTGAAAACTCGTACGCACGGAGAGCACGAGTTTTTTTTTATTTATTTTTTTCATTTGCAAATCAAGTTTTTTCTCGAAAATTTTTTAGAAAATCACTGTTAATTTTTTTGTTGCTTTTTTATCTCGCAACTTTCGATTGCACTGTAGTATTTATCGAGTCATTGTTGAATTACGTTATTTTTTTATCCAGTACTTGCTTTTATGTTCTAGTTATTGCATATTTTTGCTGAGCGTGAAACACAACCAACGCATCTATATTCGCAACTATAAACGATCTATGTAATGGCACAGACCTGAGCTTTAGGCGAATAATTTACTATTCTAATATGCAAGCTGTTTGAGAAATTTTGGTGCATTCTGTAAGGATTGTGTCAGATTTTTTTCAAAAACGTTTACTTATTTCAAATTAAGGATTTCATACTTGTACTGCTTATGGCTTGTGATGTTGAGTGCTTACAAAATATACTTACAAACATGAGATGGTGATTTTCTACTGTTTGCATTTAAAGAATGTGAAACTTCAGGATTTTGTAGTTAAAACGGCTCATACTTGCATTTTTGTATTTAGTCGCTTAACTATCCTATCACGAGAAAGCGATCAAAGTGTTATAACGAGCTGGCTGAGGAGTTGCTGACCATCTGTCTATTAAAACAAGATGGGGGAATGTCGCTAAGTGTCTTTCCCAACGGCCTTACTAGTAAACTTTCCGGCTTGTTTTCCACATTCAGTGGTGGGCACTCGTTACTTCTAAAGTAACGAAGTTACCGTTACAATTACTTGTAAAAACTGTAACTAAGTTGCCGTTACTCGTTACTTCTTGCAAATGGAACTTGTAACGTTTCTGTAAATATGTAATGGAGTTGTACACCAGGCATCTTTAATGTTGAAGCAAACGGTTCTGGTGTAAGCTTGACCTGAACTAATTGACTATCAAAAAAGAGGTCATCAGATCAAAATTCAATTTATTATTTTTGACGTTTCGCTGGTCAGAACAACCAGCTTCTTCAGAGACACTTGAAATGGTCCCACAAAACAGAATAACTAGTAAAATGCATTTCAAAAATATATCTAATGGGTATTTTAATAACCAAATAAAGAACAATACTACGTCAAAAAATAGGCCTACGGTTACTGAAAAGGAAACAATTGGGAAGAAATAAACCATTGCGGTAAATCTCCTGGGACGAAAAAATTGCAATTGAGTCAAACTTAGACAATAAAACCGGAAATTTAAAATAAAAGAAAATGAGTAAGAAATTATCTTTCAAACAGCTTCGTATAGACAGAAGGAAAGGTGTGATCGTCATTTCTGTTCATCACTTCCAGCTTCTTGTTAATGAACCAACTTTCAACATATAGGCGTTTTGAATAGTCAGTTTCTGTTTTAAGAACTTCAACTTTAGACCGATTGATTGAGTGATTTAAAGATGTAGAATGTTCACAAAGAGCCGATTTATCAGGACGTTGGCATTTGATGGCTCTTTGGTGTTTAGATATTCGAGATTTATGATCTCGTTTGGTCTGTTCAATATTATGGAGGCTCTCAAATTATGTCTTCATTCCACTATCTTTTCTTTGAATTCTGTTCTTTATCGCCAAACCTCTGGTGCATCTATGGGCTCTTGTGTATCTCCTGCTATAGCAAATATTTTCATGGAAAGTATTGAATCATCAGTTATCGAGTCCTTTCAAAAACCACCTATAGTTTGGATCAGGCGTGTTGATGATATCTTTTGTGTCATCAAGACCCCGGTTATTAATGATTTTTTGCATCATATCAATGGAATTTCGCCTAGTATTAAATTTACAATGGAGATTGAGGAGAACGGTTCTTCGGCAGTGGCGTAACTAGGCCTTTTTGGGGGGCAAATGTCCAGGGTTTTTTTCAAACTGCCCACGGTCTTTTTCCAGGTGTTCGTAATGCCTTCAAGCCAAGGTATAGTTAAAGCTACAGTGTTTTGCGGTATTTTGCACACAATTGCTATGTTTTGATGAACTTCAATATAGGCCTACGTAAATAACTTTGCCATTAAATGCACAAAAATTGAAAATATTAGTGAAGTTTCGGTATTTTCTTTGCTTTTCAGTTTCTCAGGAACTCACTTTAAGAGACTTTTGTTTGGACCATAGACGCCTCTATTCAAGGCGTCTGCAGTTTGGACCAAGCGAATACAGTAGCTCTATTAGTCTAAATCAGAGGTGACGAACATGCGGCCCGCGAAAGAATTTCCTGCGGCCCGTGAACATTTTGGCTAGACAAGTACTCTTAAACTTTTTTCCCCGTCTAATCTTTGCGATACGATATCAAAAGCTCAGCCCCCGATTGAACCATGCGCGTATCACGCAGGAATGACACAATCATGCAGTACAAGCCTTTCATCTGTTTCAGGGTTCAGCAGTTCATCCATTGTTATGTAATAATAATAACATAACTCGCTGTCCATTGCAGCTTCATTAAGAGCTTATAGCTTGCCTTATAGTATTAGGGTTTATGTAAGATTGCAGACAGGAGCGTATTTATGGGAAGGGGTTGCATTGAGCCATGCCACCCCTTTTGGCCTTTTGACTCTGCCTTTTAGTAAAAGAAATAAAATCTATGGTGCCAAGTGACTAAAATATGCCAGACTTTTTTGATAGTTTCTGTAGCTTATGGCCAGGGGCGGATAAAAGGAGGTAGGATGAGGGATATGCATCCTCCCACCAGCCATTTTAAAAAACATTTTTCATGTATACAATTTTTCCATAACTTCAAACCTCTTTGATAGCAATTAGCCTTACGCCTTAAGCACACATAATCGAAAATGTGCGAACAAAATGCATCATATTTGGAGAAACACGCAGAATTAAGGTCAAAAAATTTAAACAGAATTTGCCTAAAAATTATTCAAAAAGCACTAAAATAGCAATTGCAGCACGTAAATTTTTAAAATTTTTCCGGGGGAGCATGCCCCCGAACTCCCTTAGAGCTTTTCTTGTTTCTCAATCAGCTTGAAATTTGTTCTGCCGAAAAAAAAAATACGCCTAAAAAAATGTGGAAATTATGCCCCCCTTCCCTTTTTAAAATTTCTCGCTACGCACTGATTGCAGAAATAAACTGGTAGCTTGTAGTACCACATATGAAAATTTTACAGCTTTTTAAAGGTATTTGTTATTCTGTTTTCCAATCTATATTTAACAAGCCGTTTATTTTGATGCCTTCAGCAAAGACACGAAAGACTGTAGATGGATTTTTATAGTATTATGCGCAATAGGTTCTTGACTAAAAACTTACGCGGCCCGCTTGTTCACTGGTAAATGACAAAGTGGCCCGCGATAGCAAATAGGTTCGTCACCCCTGGTCTAAATGATAGTTTTGGGAAGACCTTTTTCATCATAATCCACGCATAATAGCAATTCTTTTCTTGAGTTTTGACATTTTTGTTTGTTTTGTTAGTAACTTGTAAAAGAGAAAAGCAAACGCCTGCACAACGTGAACCAGAATCAACTAATCAATGCGTTTGCGAATGAACAAAATTGCAGGCACAACTTCTTTCTACCAAATTCTGATTATTGGTAATTTCTTAGCTAAAAGCCTGATCGTTACTTGCTCTGTTGTACGGTGTTTGCATTTTCGTTTAAACTTTTCTAAAAAACAGCCTCTCGAGTCGTAGCTACAGAGGCTTTGATTGGGGAGGGAGGTGAAACACGTCCCAGTCTGTGTTTTTTCAAAATTTTGTTTCGGTCATTTGACCGATTTTAGCTAAGCTTGCACTAGTTTTTTCAGTCAATTAGATTTTTTTCCGTCTTATTCCAACTGAAGCTTAAAAAACACTTTTTCAACACTTTCGCGAACTATGAAATTTATTGAAGTTTTGAAACAAGGTACGTAGGACCACTAAAATGTGAAATTCGAAAGCATGGTGCTGCGGTACAAACAAATAATTACTTATGTTGGTAACTGAGCAACGTCATTGTGATTTGAACGTCATCTGAGCATTTTCTTTCGGTCATTGTGACCGAAAAAAAATTTGGTCATTGTCAAAAATATTCGGTCATTGACCGACAAAATGACCGAAAAAAAAAAAACAACAACAAACAAACTAGGTTCCAGTAGGCCTACAATGTCAGATTAAGACTTCGAATTTTGCTAGGGTACGCACAATTTTCCGGAGTGCGGTGACCTTTATCTCCCCGACTCAGATATGGGCCACGCATCACACCATATAGTTATTTTTAGGCCTATTAAGATGACATATGCTATGCCACAGGAATTCTTGAATGCGAGCCACCACAGACATGTTAGTCAGATTGATAATTGATATCTTTCTGGCTCTGATTTTGCTGCATCTGGTAGCGAACGCTTTGGGTCGTCAGTCCTTTTTATTAGTCCTACTTAAATGAAATTACATCCAGCCACTCGATGTGGTCAGTAGAGGTAAGGTTTGCAGAGCTTCTTTGTTTCACTTTTTACGAAACTCTGACGAAAAAAGGTGTCAATCGACGCAATTAAATTGATCACATCATTTTGTTGCTGACTGTCAAAAACGCATGTGATCTCCATGCAATATTTCATATTTTGCCATAGCTCATTGCTGATGCTACACCATTCAGCAAATAGGCAATGCCCAGATCTCACTTAACTCTAGTTACGCCTCTGTTCTTTGGCCTTTTTGGATGTTCGAGTTTCTCGCAGTTCAAGTAATACACTGTGATATCTATCAGAAACCTATCTACACCAATAGGTATTTACAATTTGATTCTCACCATCCTATTCACCAAAAATTAGCAGTCGCCAGAAGCCTGTATGATCGACTCGAAACTCATGTCAGTAACCCCGATGACAGAAGCTTGCAGTGTAACCTTTTAAAGAAGGCTTTAACGCTTAATGGATTTCCTTCAAGATATTACAGCGCATTAACACCAACAAGCCAATTCCTGTTTCACAACCCCCTGTGAAATCTTTTACTACTCTACCTTACATCAAGGGCGTATCCGAAAAGACTAAGCGTGTTTTGAATGCAATTGGAGTCAAAGTGACTTTGAAACCCTTAATAACTACGGTATTGATAAACTTCTTCCTTCCCTAATAGATCCCTTGGTTTCAGAAGAAAAATCTTGTTTGGTTTACCAGGTTCCCTGTCAAGATTGTGGCTTTGTATTTATCGGACAAACCAAACGAGATTTTAAATCTCGAATATCTAAACACCAAAGAGCCATCAAATGCCAACGTCCTGATAAATCGGCTCTTTGTGAACATTCTACATCTTTAAATCACTCAATCAATTGGTCTAAAGTTGAAGTTCTTAAAAACAGAAACTGACTATTCAAAACGCCTATATGTTGAAAGTTGGTTCATTAACGAGAAGCCGGAAGTGATGAACAGAAATGACAGTTACACCTTTATAGAGTTATTATCTGGTATTATCTGGACCTTTATAAAGTTATTATCTGTTATTGTCTATGGAGTTATTATCTGGGGTAACGCTGGGGTGTCTTCACTACGCAAAATAGAAGTAATTCAAAATAGAATTTTAAGACTCATCTTTTTTACTCAACTAAAAGATCATGTGCGTGTCAACACTCTATACAAGAAGTTGGGGATAGTAAAAATACATGATATCTATACAAAAGAAGTTTGCAGGCTTATGCATCTCTTTCATGACAATAAACTACCTAATGCGTACAAAACATATTTTCGCCAATAAGACAGCAGCATAATCATGGTACGAGATCAGCGAGTAATCAAAATGTATTCTTGCGTAGATGCAATACTACTGCAGGCTTAAAATCGATACAAGTAATTGGAGCGAAACACTGGAACAAAATTCCAGAAGTAATTAAAAAGCTGCCCTCAAACAAATTCATAAAACATTTAGTAGGTGATCTTCTTAATAAATACTTGGAAATATGAACTTTTTGCAACCTATTGAACGACTTTTTTGCAGATTGTTCTCTTTCCCTTTTTTACATTTTTCAGGTTGTACTGTTTTGCTGCTTTCATGTAGGGGTATATACTATTTAAATTCAGAATTATCCTCCCCTAAAAGTTTGGTGCTATGTCGTAATATGTACCATACGTATATGTGCTTTGTTCTAATATGTATACACGTTTGAGAAGATTCTGTAATAGGAAGTCCCTCTAATGTTAACCGGTCACTGCGTTTTTGTGCTTACTTTCGTTATTGCTTCTTGCTTTATATTTTTTCTTTTGTGTGTTTTTGTTTTTGGTTTTGTTCGTGTGTGTTGTGTTTAAAGTGCAGCATTTACGTGTCTTAATTCAAATCGTTTGGGGCATATGACTGCAGGTAGCCAAAACTGGCTTTTCACTTTCCCAATCTGCGCTACAATTGATTTCTGGATGCAAATTTATCACTAAACATTGTATTTTAAAATCAATCACTTGTGGTGTAGAAAAATATAAACTGTTCTGTTCGGTTCTGTTTTTTCCTTCTGTCTATAAAAAGCTATTTAAAAGATAATTTCTTACTCCTTTTATTTTAAATTTTCGGTTTTATTGTCTAAGTTTAACTCAATTGCAATTTTTTCGTCCCAGGAGATTTACCGCAGTGGTTTATTTCTTCCCATTTGTCTACTTTTTAATAACCGTATATTTTGACATAATATTGTTCTTTATTTGGTAATTAACACTAGAACGGCCGGAGCAGCGGCAAGTCCTCAACGACCAACAACGGTCATTTTGACCGCTTCTTTTGATTTGCGTTTTTACGCGTATATGCTAGGTGTGGTTGCAATTAAAGTGTCGGAAAAATACTTAGTTTACGTAACTCAATCCTCAAAAAGCAGTCGCATTTGAAAAAAAGGCAAAAACTGGACACAAATTTGAAAATTGTTCCAAAATATAAGTTGCTGCACATAAAACCCTTTCAAAAAATAATAAGAAATGCGGTTGTTTTCAAAATATTGTGAACCGAAAATTCAACAGAGGTTTAGGGTGACTGCGAAGAGAGCTTGTGCTCTTCCGGTCAGCAATCAACCGGTGTAAATATGTCACACGCGATCGTCTCACTCCGTAAATCTAACCCGTAGCGTGGAATTTATCACCTGCATGCGGTACCGCTAGGCCATGTCGTATGATATAAAATTCCGTGGCGGTGCACTTGTCTGTTGTCACATACAGTTTTGTTGCACTTGCAACAAATTTTGCCGGTTTTGTTTTTAGTGCAGTTCACTGTTATTCGACACTGGTTTGGCGTCTCGGTTTTTATTTGTGAGTCAATACTGCACTTGTGCAACCCCAATAGGTTAGCATCAATTGGGCAGGTACGTGATGCTTTCATTACAAAAAAATATGATACACTTATTTACGCTTTTTTTCTCTCCTATTTTTGAAGGGAACTGCGAAGGGAGCTTGCTCTCAAGTGAGCAGCACCCGGTGTACACATGTCAAATGCGATCGGCCCTAGCCGCAAATCAAACTCGTCACGCAAGATCCATCATCCGCGCGAGGTACCGCTAGGCCAAGTCGCTGCTGAAGAATTCTGCCGTCATTTGGCAAAGCCCATTATCTCCACTTTTGCACTTTTCGAGAAAATCACGTTTTAGTTTGCAGGTTTTTTTAAGAATGTTCCTGATTGTAGATTCTTTTAATTTTTGGTTTGATAAAAGTGTTTGATCATAAAAGTTTAATGATAAAGTTTAATGTCAATAGTTTTAATCAACGAATGTATAAACAGCGTATGAGATTTGCGTTCGATTTTTATCCAAATTTGCATTAAACTTAATTAGCTATTACGTCACTATTGTGATTGTTTCATATTGTTGCGCACAATTTTTTCACTAGTGAGATGAAAATTTTTGAGAAATGCATTGAACTTTGCTTATGACGCAATAACAGATTAACAATTACGAGTGGAGTTAACAGGTTTTGCCATCTAGTTTTTAAAATTTGTGACAGTTTTTTGTACAGAAATGGAGTTAATGAGTTTCGCCACCATAGATAACTCAAAATCGCTTAGGAGTACAAACTCGAAATTTGCCCACAAGAAGGACATTGGTGTAACAATTGAAAAAATGCAAAAAAACGAAATTTCAAAATTTTGGAGTTAATGGGCTTTGCCAAATGACAGCAGAATTTGCTTATATGCTCCACGCTGCTTTTCCTACCTGAAGAAGTGCGCAGGGTGCTCTTTGGAAAGGATACCTGTCTAGTACAGTTGGCTAAATACCAACGGCTCTGCTTAAGTAAATAGGGCTTTCGTGGGAATTCAGTCTTCGGCGCTGACAGCCCACGGTGCTGAATGCCCTTGAAAGTCCGTATTTGTCACAGAAATATTGCATTAAAGCTCGTTTCTGCCTCACAAACTCCTTCATAACCTAAAAAGCACTATAAATTTACAGTGGAAACTGAAAAATTAATTATGACTGGTTTTTGAGTTGAACTTATCTTGCGTATAACAATGCTAAAAAAATCCATTCATCAAAAAAAATCGAAACTTCATTATACCCTCGGTATTATCCGCCGAAGCGTGTGACGAGGGCTGGGGTTCGCGGCTTAGCGCTTGGGCAACACAGCTTCGAACTCCAAAAATATATCGCAGCGGTGGCGAGTCACTGGCGACATGACATTGTGTCTGATTTGACCAGCCCAAGGAACGAATCCCAGACTTCCCGCAGCTATAGCAATGTCATTGCAACTGAGCTAACTGGTCGGTAAAATTCATTCGTCTGAAAGTAAATAAATATGGTCTCATAAAGTATCGCAGTAAGTTTTAGAACAATGTTTTTTCTATAGAGGTCAAAATGACCGCTAATGGCCGTTGGAGGTGAAACATCTTTTAAAATATTTGCGGAAGCAATTTTCTGCTTGATATTCTGCATCAGAGTTCCTACCTGCTACCTGGGAAAAGTCAAGAAATTTTACACCAATGCAAGTGTTGTAGCCTACAAAAAAATATCTCATCTTAAAATTGGAAAATCGTCAAAATGCTGACCGCACCGGCCGTTCTAGTGTTAATGTACCTATTAGATATATTTTGGAAATGCATTTCACTAGTTATTCTCTTGTTTTGTGGGACTATTTCAAGTGTCTCGGAAGAAGCTGGTTGTTCCGACCAGCGAAACGTCAGAAATATTAAATTGAATTTTGATCTGATGGCCTCTTTTTTGATAGTCAATTAGTTCAGTTCAAGCTTACACCAGAAGAACAGTTTGCTTCAACATTACACGTTACTTTCAAAGTTTTTTCAACCTTTGTGTACGCTGAAACCGGCCGGTTGTACTCATTAGACACATCGCTACCGATGCGGGAGGTCTTGGGTTCGATTGCCGGGTCGGTCGAGCATCTATCTGAACTGCAGTAACTTACATTGCACGAGGAGTCGAACCGAACTGGTATACAAACCAAAAACCAGAACAAACCGTTTTGTTTTTCTGAACTTGAACCGCAATAAACCTATAAAATTCAATTCATTAATCCCAAATCTATCGTGAACTGTAAAAACTCAATGCTGTGTTTTTAAACCTTAACCCTATAACCAGTACGATACTTCAAACGGTTCGACACCTTGTTGTTATACTCCTGCGTCTTAAAAGAGTATGTGCCAGGGGCGTAGCAAAAAATTTAAAATAGGGGGTTGGGGTATCAAAACTATGAACTACAAAAACCTTCGAAAGTGCCCGGAATATTTCAGTCACCGAGTAACATTTGTTTTTTTTCACTGAAACGCAAAGTCAAAAAGGGGGCCATGGCACCCCCACTCTTCTAAATACGCCCCTGGTAACTGGTTAGTAAAAACGGAAATAGCTGTTAGTGTCATGTCGTTTGTATTACAGAAATATATTTATCAGCCGACCTAAGAAAAAATATGCTGTAATAATAAGGTATCTGTTTGTAAAATCAAAAACGCAGCTGTATTTGCACTGTAGCGTACAAGCGAAATTATAAAGAAAGTCGGTCACGCCGAATACAATGCTTGCTTGTAAAACAACTTGGTGCATGACTGACAGACTGGTAAAGATTTAAAAAAGCTGCTTGAAATCTTTTTCATCTTGTTTATGTCAAGAATGATCGGTTTCCTTTCCGGTTGAAATGCGGCCTGAAAATAAATTGGTAGTAAAGCATCTTGTGGCTTTCGAAATAAAGCAGTGGAACGATATTGCTAAAATGAAGCTTACAAGATTCAAAAGATTTATTGCTGACTGTAAAAGCTGTTAAATTATGAAAGTATTGAGGATGGATCAATTTACACAAGCCAGTATTCAGCATAAACAAATTTCCGAACACGCTGTCGTGTAGAAAAATTCATTTTGTCTGAAGTCGATCTACTGTAATTCGACTACCTGGTGAGAGTTGTTTTCTATGGCAACCTATGAGGGATAGGCTAGGGTTAGTTGTCTGGTACAAGCATTAGAGATACCGAATGATGATCTGTGCTTTTAACTACATTACTTTAAAGTGATACGGATCTTAATGTAATGCATCACAAAGGTACGTAGGCCTATTAACTGTACTTTTTCGAGCATCGTTGGCCTATTCAAGGTAAGTTATTGAGTTGAAACCTTAGTTATAACTTCTAAATTTCAGGCTTGAATAATTGCCAAAAGCAGACCCATAATTCGAAGCTCCACTACAATTAATAATTTGTTTTTATTTTATTGGCAAATCTAAGAAAACATAATAAACAAGTGCAGATTGTAGCAATAACCTGATATTTTTTTTGCACTCCCAATCAGTAAGGCCCTCGGCTTCAAATTTTTTTCAAATGTGGCCCTTCGCGTGAAATGTTTGCCCTCCCCTGAAATGATGCATGGCTTTAATTGCATAGCAAGCAAAAGAAGCCAATTTCTTGCAAAGCCTTCAAAAGATTGTTCAGTGTAAATGGATATGGCCATGGACTTTTTGTTTTAAAATGCAGAAGATGAAAGTGATGCCTACCAAGACCATCAAAAATTAAGCAAATATTTGATCATTTTCAAGACGATGATAGGTGCAATTCCAATGCTTTTAAAATCTGACTTTCTTCTCAAAAGAAGCAGTTATCATTTTATATTTTACGAATAGACTGCTAATATTAGCACAACAAACAAGTTTCATCCTAACATCAAAGAATTTGAAGACCGAAGCGTAAGATCAATGCAAACGTAAACGGTAATTCCTGTGCCATTTTTATGGGCGACCAAAATTTATCGCAGTCGATGCAGAGATTAGCGCAGAATGTTAAAGACATCGCTGTCGGTGCGGCAGATCTGCGATTCGATTCCCGGGCCGGTCAAATTGTACACAGTGACACCACCGCTGCGATGTTTCTTGGGAACTGTGTTACCTATGCGCTAAGCCACGGAGATAGGCCTATTACTATCGCGAGCATACTGAAGCTTTAATTTCTTTTTAAGTGCATTTCTTTTTTTTTTGCTCGGTATTAACTGTTTGTTGATAACAAAGTAGCAGGGGCAAATTTAGGATTTGTGTTAAAGGAAGGGCGATTCACTTCCCTGATATTGCTTTACATGAAAATGCATCAACACTAGACAGCTCAACTCATACGCCTACTATTATACACCTTTTAAGGAGCGGTCGCCCACTCGAGCCCATCTGAATCTATCCTCGCAATGAGAGCAATATAAGGGTGGAAATACCAAAGAGACACGGATCGTGTCCTGTTTGTAAATTGGTCATCACCACGGATGCAGTTGCTGACGTTTTACCATTTAGCGCTGAATATCGTTCTTTAACTTCAATTTCGATGTGAATCAACAAATGCATGCCGCAAAAACTGAAAAATAAACAAACTTTCATTATTTACCACAGCCTTTTTGTGCGAGTTGTTTTATAACTATTATTCTGTTCACGTGTCCACTTTTGCATCACTATTAAATTTTTGATGTCATAATCACATTTTTCAATTATGACTTCAGAACTTTGGTCATGATGCTGAAAGCCCATGGACTTCAGCCAACTTGAACTGGACGAGTAACAGGGTAAGTACTGGCGCAAATAATAGCGAAAGCTTTGTAAATTCTAAGTCATAATTTACAACTCGTGGCATTTGTCCGCATATCAAGAGAGTGGAAAGAAATTTTCAAGTAAGAAAGTTCAGGTCAAACGGTTTCGTAAAAATCCAGGAGTTGAATTCAGGAAAAAGACGCACAATAATACTGTGCAAAACGTTTGCTGAAGCTTAAAGCTATATGCCTACCTAGCATAATTTTCCAATTTTATTACATGTTGTACTTGAACAAATTCACCTTGCATTACATGGTTCAGTGCTTATTAACCGTTTTTCTGGTTCATAATTGTGTGATTCTATTTGAACTAGATCTTGCTCCTGATTTTTCTTTTTTTTTTTTTTTTGCCATGACGTACGAGAAAGCACAGGCAGGAAACAGCGAAGTACCTTTAGCAATAACTTAACTGCAGACGTTAAAAGCAAAATAAAAAAATAAAACGTAAAAAAACATCGCTTTATTTGCGTTTAGGCTAGAAATCGGTTTAGCTTGAAACTGTCTGCACACCTGCAGAATAAATACTTTTCATGACCAATTGACTGATACTGATAATTAATGTGCATGATTATATTGTGTAAGCAATGTTTTGACATCTTAAAGATTGTTAATTCAATTGATAAACGTATCAAGGTTGCATTAGTTTTACGTTGTTAAGCTTGTATTAACTGTGTTTTTGCAGAGCTATATGTTTAGTCTGATAGCTTCTACAAAAATGTGAAAATTATGGTTGCATAAAAAATATTATACCTTTAAAGCATGGAAATAAGAATTCAATCAACCAAATAACAAAGCAATGTTCAAGTTTGTTCCGCATATTTTTCTCGCAGTCATCTTTCTGCAACCGTTGAAGATCTTCGCTGAAAGCCGTGGTATGCAAAATATTGCTGCAGATTTGTTCTTTGGCGGTTTCAAAGACATTTTTGAAGTTGTTGAGCTCTAAAACGTGCGCTTACCGTAAAAAAGCTGTTTACTTACAGGAAGTTTAGCATATAGGCCTATAATTTCCTCTATTTTCAAATGAAAAGCGCCTGGGCAACACAGTTTCGTCGCAGCGACGACGAGCCATTGGCAATAGTGTCCGATTTGACCTGCCCGGGAATCGAACCCCAGACCTCTCGCGCCAACGGCGATGTTTAGGTCACTACGCCACAGCCAATTTTCATCTCTTCTGGTTCCAATAAACAACTGCTGGTATCTGAGCAATATCTCAAACATAATATTGAACTCATGCGAAATATACACCTTTGATAATCAAAACTTAGGTAGACACGCCCAACACTTGTGCGTAAAAATTGGCCGAGTGATTAAAGAGGTTGACATTCTATCATAAGGTCCTGCGTTTGAACCTGAGTATACCTGATGAGCGGTCAAATCGCGAAACTAGTCGTAGAATTGGTTTTTACAGCGTTTATTCAGTAAGTCTTTCAAGGCTTAGGCTTACTGTAATACCTCTTGAGGTGTTCATAATAGATTGTAGAGTAAACTATTTTTAATATTTCTCTTTGCTTTGCAGAAGTATGTGGCCAGCGACCAGTCGACGTCATCTTTTTATTAGATGGTTCTCGTAGTGTACGTCCTGGGAATTTCAGAATCGTAAAGAATTATGTCAAAAATTTTACCTACATTTTTGACCACATCGGATCCAGTGGTGCGCAAATTGGCGTGGTGAGTGAAAAAGGATTTCGAACTTGCGTTTACTGTAAAATTCAAGATGTAAACGTTTTGATGAATTTGAAATTTTAAAATAATAATTGAATTAATCTACTTTATCAGTTTATTATTACTTCGATTCATTCCATTGATTTAATTATTCTGGCTTAACCGACTTAACCGTTAGGGTATCGCATTTTAACAGCTCAAATGGCCGAGGGGTAAGAGCGTCCGCCTCGGGAGCTGTAGATTTGGATTTGATTCCAAGTCGGGTCAAACCGATGACTTTAAAATTTTTAATCACAGCTTCCCTGCTTCACGTTCAGCTTTAAAGGGACAGTGTGGAGAACAAGCAGGCAAGTTTACTTGTTGTGCCGTGGGGAAAAGCACTTAGCGGGATTTCCCTATCTTGGTGTGGTAGACAGATGGCTGGCAACTCCTAAGCGAGCTCGTACAGCGCATTGATCGCTTTCTCGCGATAGGAGGATATATATGCAACTAAATACAAAAAAAATGCTCAAATACCAAAGTGCATAGGCTTTTGCTTTTAGCCTGTAGGCGCGATTTTAAGAAGCTCACGATGCTCCATCGGTCGATCCTCTTGACAAGAAAGCATTGCACAAACGCCGCGTTTTTTTTTTTTTTGGTTACTGCTTAAAACGTTAGTTGGTATAAACTGCATAACGCTGTTCAAAACATAGTGCTGTTGCAGTAATAATTTCAAACAGTAGTGATTAGTGAGCTTGCACACTAATTCTTTGACTTGCATTTTTGCTGCGTTAGATTCAATTTGGCAGTTCTATACGAGAAGAAATTCGTTTGAATGAATACAACAGTAGAGATGAACTCTTTGAAGCAATTGACAATATTCATTATATGGAAATGGGTAAATCATGTTGTTGAAAGTCTTGTTTATTTTTTCAACCAAAATGACTTAGCGATTTATACATGTATAATCGTACACAGTGTTTTTTTAAGGCATTGTGAGGAACCGAAATGGTCTTTCAAAATTGTCCAGCAGTCTCTCAAAATCTGCTTCTACAATAGTGTGGAAAGCTCCGTTTGACGTTATTAAAAGTTGGCGGTCTTTCAAAATTGCTGAACGGTTCCTTAAGCCAAGCGTCAGATAAAACACTGATCAAGCATGAGGAACAGTTTTATAGGAAAAACATTGACAGTCCGACACTGACGTCGCGAAAAATCTAATTTTTTTTTGATAAAACTCATATATCTGACCATTTAGTCACATAGCTTACAGTATTATAAACCGATCAGCTTTCACTAGATTAAAATGAATTATACCTTTGATCCTCTTTTTCCTGTCTTCAAGCGAAAAAATGGATCTATTAAACAAGTAGGCGTAGGCCTACTTGTCTAAGCGAGTAATAAAAGGACAAAAGTACATAATATTCTGCTAGCGCAGTGGTTCTCAACCTTTTCATTTGCTGGCACCCCTTTTAAATCACCAACCAATTCTCGCACCCCCATTTAGAATTGGAAATATCGATAAAGACTAAAAAAAAAAAAAAAAAGGTCAACACTTCTGCAGATGTCCAATTTTCCACACAAAATCCAGTGAAGACCAAAAAAGCAGGTCCGCAGATGTCCGATTTTTCACACAAAATCAAGTATAGCGCAAAAAAATCTTCAGATGTCTCTATAAAAGAGTAGGTTTAATCAACAGTGTCGTAGCGAGAAATTTCAAAAAAGGAGGGGCTGTAATTTCCACATTTTTTTCAAGCGTAATTTTTTTCGGCCGTACAAAGGTGAAACTGATTGAAAAACGAGGAAAGTTCTAGGGGAATCAGGGGCATGCCCCTCCGGAAAATTTTTGAAAATTTACATGCTGTAATGGCTATTTTAGTGCTTTTTGAATAATTTTCAGGCAAAGTTTGTTTAAATTTTTTGGCCCCACTTCTGAGTACTTCGCCAAATATGATGCATTTTGTTCGCACATATTTGATTATGCGTGCTTAAGGCAGTAGGCTTATTGCAATCGAAGGGGGTTCGAGATTATGAAAAAATTGTTTTGTATACTTCAAAAACATTTTTGAAAATGGTTGGTGGGAGGATGCATACCTTTCATCCTACCCCCTGGATCCGCCCCTGGCCATAAATTGCAGAAACTATCAAAAAAGTCTAGCATATTTCAGTCACTTGGCACCATTAGTTTTGCTCTTTTTTACTAAAAGGCCTAGTCAAAAGAGGGTGGGCCATGACACAATGCTCCCCCCCTAAATACGCTCCTGCTAATCAACCTCAATGTTTGTCAACCCCGCACCCTCTAGGAACGTTTCTCGCACCCCTGGTTAAGAACGACTGTGCTACTGTGATTGATATTTGGCTAAATTAGTAAAATATCCTCTAATTGGTGGAGCCAGAGCAGCTAATTTCAGCAAGATACTGGTAGTGCTCGTTCTGCTTTCATGCAAATTTCTAGGATGAGCTTCAGTTGCTCTGTCTTTTCAGTCTCAGGGCTATACTCCTACCAGTATGAGCACCTTAACTGAAACGTTTTGTTGCAGGCACCATGACAGGAGAAGCCTTGAAGTATCTGGTTACCATTGCTTTGAATCAAACTCATGGGTCGAGGCTAGGTCAAACCGACGTCCACACCGTGGCGGTTGTAATTACTGATGGAAAATCTCAAGATTATCATCGAGGAACTTTAACAAAATGGCAAAACGAAGGCAAGGTATGCGTTTACATCCGGAAGATGTTTAACTATAAAATTTGCATTGTAGTGGCAGAGTAAAAAGGGGGAGCATACTAGAGGCTTTCCAAAATTTCAAAATCTTATTTAACAACGTAATGTCATTGAAGCCATTACAGGCCATAAGTAGCGTCATGTGCCTTTCGATTTTATTTGGCTAGGCCCCTGAAAATTTGCTTTTTTTAGAAACTGGGCATTGAATTTTATGCAATTGGAGTTGGAAAGAGGTACAACGAAAAAGAACTCCTTGAAATTGCCTCATCACCCAAATCCGACCACACGTATCATGCAAGTGATTTTAGTGGAATTCGGTCCATTGCGTTGCAATTACAAGATCTTGAGCTATGCGGTAAGAATCAGCTTATAGAATACCTTGACCACATAAACTTGTGTGAAGAGCATAGGTTCTTGCAATTGGAAATCAAAGTTAGCTGTTGGAGCCTGTTGCCGGGAAGTGGGAAAAAAATCCATCGAAAGTGAAAGAAAGAATAGCTTTAAAATAAGCTGCTTTCGCATAAGGCTTCGAGAAACCCTCTGTGTCACACAGCTAGATGTTTTGATTTCCCATACACGAACCTAACTATATTCTGTTGCTTCTTATTTGCGCGCAATGTCGTAGCGAGAAATATTAAAGGGAGTAAGCTGCAAAATCCATCAAAAAAGTCTAGTATATTTCAGTCACTCAGCAACATTAATTGATCTTTTTTACTAAAAGGCAAAGTTGAAAGGGAGGGGCTATGGCACAATGTCCCATCACCCCCTAATCACACTCCTGTCCGGGCAATACGTTTGGCTGCCTAAACATCACGTTTTGTTTGAGGAACAAGAATCTAACATAATAAGAATAAAAATCCAAGCTTATTTCGAACTTTTTTTGAACCTGTTTCGATTTGCACATGTTCGGATTCAGGCCTACATTAACCCGCATGTTTACAACTCTGAGTTCAACTAACGAAGTCTTAAGAGGTGTTTAAGCAAATATGCAACGTAGAGAATATAAACCTACCTTCATGAATTCAAAAACAAAGCTCATCTTCTTTGAAGGTTTGAGTTCCTCGGTTTCATTCGTTTTTCGAAGTCAAAATATCTTGTAGTTTTTTATATCTTGCTGATGTAGTCTCAGCATTTGATAATCTTTCTATGTTTGCAAAGTGACTGATTAATTATCAGTGACTAATCTTGTTCTTCTTGTTGCAGGTTTAAGTTTTCCCAGCCCGAAAAATCTTCAGTTTACAAATATTTCTCACACTAGTGTTACTGTACGATGGAAAATGCCGGATGAAGTAAACTCTACTCTTGTTGATCACTACATTTTAAGCTACAAAAAACTGGGTGACAATGAAGCCATTGAAGACTTGGAAGTAAACGGTGCATAACATTTTAAGTTGTTGAGCCTATTCGTGAGAACTTAAGCATTGGCCGAATGCGAGCATGTTCTATACCTCATTTTCTATTGCTTTCTGATTTGCTAGTATAGATTTTACTTTATTGTAGCTTTGATGGATTAGTTTGGTTTGAAACGATGTTCATCACAAAATATGATTTGGCGCAAAACGGACTAAACTTCATTTAAGAGCTAAATGCTTAGCTGTACAAGCTGCTCTGTTGTGCTTGATCACTTATGCTTACTAATACACTGTAATTATTCAACAGGGTCCAACTCTGTTATCCTTTCCCATCTTGAGCCTTCCACTACTTACAATGTTTTTGTATCAGCAGTGGCTCAAAACCGTTCATCCAAATCAACCCCTATTTACAGGAAATTTACAACGTGTAAGTTATTCATGAGCTGTGTTTTGCAAATACAATTGATGAAACAAAAGAAGCTATATGAAGACGAAATTGAAATAAGATTTCAACGATAATACTGCCTTTAGCCTACAAAAATTTGTGTCGTTTTAAGAAATTAACCCAACTTGAACGGAAAAAAGGGATGATGAAAAAGGGCAAGGAGGAGCCTGGGTCCCCTTAAAAATTGATGTTCTTCATCATTTATGGTGTATTTTGTATGTACTGTAGAATTAGGCTTTTGCTAGTTATGCTTCCATCCTTGAAAATTTTCTCCCTTTTTTTGCAGCATACGGTAAGACGATAAGAAAGTTTTTCATTTGCTTCAAGATATTTGCTGTTACATACCGTAATGCTCGCAATTCACATATAAGCAGATCTGAGCGCAACGTCAGTTGCTTGTTCTTTCAATTGTCTGCAAGTAACAAATAAAATGGTACAAAAAAACATCAAAACTTGCCTGCTTTACTCATTGACTAATAAACAAAGTTTAGCGAATTAATCTTGGTGTACTGTAGTGTTTGTGGGAAACACAAATGTGACGTTATCCAATCCAACATTAACGACTTTGTCCGCACATTGGAACGTAGCTGGAGGAGACCGACTGACTGGTTACAAATTGTCACTAGCAGCTGGCGACTCCATCATCGAAACAAATAAAGCCAGTGAAAATGCGAAGGTGACCAATTTATAATAATGATAGAAATGTTTGACCTATTATTACTTTTCACTGAACGGGTTTTTAACCTGTGTGTACTGTCAAGAGGTTTGCGTTTTTAACAGTATGTTAGGTATAGTTTTCTGGCCACGGGGCGTGAAATTCTTTTAGTGTTTGCAATTTTTTTAGGCAAGGCTTCAGTACTTTGAGGCCAACGTAACGTCAACAGTTTTGAGAGGACTTGAACCCAATACAACTTACACTGTTCGCGTTGTACCAGTGCATGATGGAAACATTAGTGGAAAAGACAACTCTGCGTCTAGAAGCACAGGTTGGTGGAATTCGATATTTTGGGAGTAATGAAGCCAATGCAAGGCTTGAGAATAAAAGTCAAAGGTACAAACTTCTGCGTTCAATGATTGGTAAGAAATAGTAACAAGAATACAACGATTTTACAGAGTGCCATGGTTGCAATTACTTTGAATTTTAATGCAAAGTAACGGATGCCTATATTCATTTTTTGAATTGTTTTAATTTGTTTGTATATAGGCAGAGATGCTTCACATTTTGTATACCTGAATCGCGTTCAATGTGTTTGTTTTTCAGATTTTGAAGTGTTTTATGTTATTGTTTAGATAGCTTTATTCCTCCTGATGTAATCATTTCCAATTCAACAATTTCTGGGATATCTTTGAAGTGGAGAGGCTCCCAGAGATATCCGATATTATATTGGAATATTTCTGTCTATGATGCTAAAACAGGAGTTTTGTTACAGGTGATGCAATGTTCGGTGGTACAGTGGGTTCCGGTTAATACATCCACCATTGGGCAACCGATTTTGAATATAACAAATTGTGGCTGTAATTAACTTTACAATTTTCTAAGCAGCAGCTAAACCCCACCCTTCGGGGTTAAAAATGCACTTACTTGGAAAAACTTTCATCTCTTTATTCGGCTTATAAAATTTTGTGCAATGACGTTTGCTTATTAGCTGTTGTTCTGTCTTGTTCGGCTTCTCTTTATGTTACAATGCGTCGGAAAAACTTCGCTGTGATAAACCTTAGCTGCAGCTGCCCATACAGTGCGCGATGGATGCTCTAAATTGTTTGCCTATCAGACAGTCGAAACTTGCGTCTTCAGTTATGCATAATTGCAGTACATTTGCATATAATCACAAACAAATTAGGTTAAAAAATAGTGAAAACTGGATGCATTAACGGAAATTTTTTTAACAGCAAACGATTAAAAAAATTCCGTGCCACGCAATTTTGATGTTACGAGCGGCTGCATGGTTGCTTATATTAACTGTGGATGCATTAATCGGAGTTCACTGTATTTTTACTCTTGCATTCATGACCAACGCGAACAACTTGATTATTTTCACTAATCCTCAACAGCTAACAGTTTTTACGACTAATAGGAGATGCTCTCGTTTTGTATTATATGTGCACTGCAGCTGCTTGGCATTCATATTATAGGGTGCTCTATTCTGAACTTTGGTGGGAGGATAAATATGCTCCTAAAGTCAACGAAAAAGTGAAAAGTATGTCTACTCGGCTGATTTAGAAAGCTGCATGACCCTGTTGCAATTGTGTTTGTGTGTGTAGCACATACAAAACATATGCAACTCTACATCTACTTCAGACCTACGCCTTACCTACTTGCATTTAGGCCATTCCTGCATGTACAGTATTTGTGTAAAGCAGTGAATCCAAACCCTAATAGCTGTGACATTTCTGCTAAAATGAAATACCTACCTTTATAGTTGCAAATAAAAACAATCAAAAGCTATAAATAATTCGAAAATGCGCGTTTGGAGTTAGCAGAATTTTCTTGAAAACCAACCAAGCTACTAAGCAATAACTTTTTAACGACCTGAGATCTCGATGTAAAGCAAACTCTTTTTTAGAACTTTAACTGCAGCGGGAACTTAAGATATATCGTACTCAAGAACCTTTCTTGGTCATCACGGTGCAGAGTATCTGTGATTGGAGTGGTTGTCAAAGACGGAAGATATTTCAACACTCCTCCGACGATATTGTTTGGAAAAACTAGCAAGTTGATTTTTGTTAAAAAATTCATAAAAGAGTGCATTTTTGTGCATTGCCTGTGCGTTAATGGAGTGTCTGAGGGTTCGTTTAAAACGGATTTCGCACGAGTACGAAACTTTATTCCTTATTGTGAACATACAAATCAAAATTTGTAAACTCGTTTCGGCAATGTTAAAATCGCGTTTACAACAACGATGGTATAGTAGCAGGTTTTGTGCCTGGTTGCGAAACAGCTATTCATGTACGTGCCCAAAGTTATGCTTATGATATTGCATTACCGCAAGCATGGTAGTTGCTATGTCGTGACAGATTGGCTTCTTCAAAATCATACGTATTATTTGCCTAACAGATCGGTTCGCATATTGTCACAAAAGGAGAAAAAGTCAAGAACCTCGAAAATTTTTCCTTCCCTCCCATTTATTTAAATTGCGTACCTTGTTCGTAGAATAGAACTTGAAAGTACATTAAAATGTGCTGAATTACTAACGGGATTTTAAACCGTAGTTTAATGGTGTTTAAAATTTCTGATTTAAGTCGTTATTTAGAGGAGTAACTCTAACAAAAATAGTCAACTTGGGTGTATGAGCAGGCCTTTAGGCAAAAAGCAAGAGCAGGATTACGTTAAAACGACTTAAGTCATAAAAAAAGGAACTCCCGACGCAAGAGTTTTTTGACAAAGTGTAAGAGCCTAATTGCGTTGATTCTGCTGCAGAACCACTTCGTCCACCCAAAGTGAGGGTAACGAAAAAGACTACAACGCAAGTGCAAGTTCAATGGTTTCACTCTTACAACAACGTAACATCCTGGATTCTCAAAATTTTTCCGAAAGGAAGAAGGAGGCTGGTTAAAGTAAGCCCAGAAATAATTAAATGGAGGAGCGTACGCGAAGAGGTTAAACGTGCCTCCTCCACAAACAATGCAATATTCTTCGAAGAGTTTGTTCTAAAAAATAGCCGCGAATAATGTTCATTACTGGGAGAGATTCGGTTTTTGTGACCTAAGCGTTTTGTTTCTTGTTGTTGCTGTTTAGTTTATGTTCTTATTTTAATTTGTTTGCTTGATTGATCGCGGATGCAATTAAGCATAATGCTGTTTTACCACTACTGTGGTGAAGCCGTGAAAGCAATTGTTGAGCAAGCCTTACCTAACAAACACCGTGGACACGATTGTGTAAGAAGAAGTATGGTGAGACAATGTAAACGATAAAAAAGGTTTGATTTTAAAATGACGTGGTCACGCTGTGCTGTGCTTTTGAACATGAAAAAGATAATTTGGAATATTTTTCAAGTATTACCCTTCAACAATATCTTAATCGTAAGTTTCTATTATTTGATTTCCAATTTTTAGTGAATTTGTTAACGCTAGTACAAAGTACGACTTTTTAAGTCGTCATAAAACGTTGTAATTGATAATTATCGAGTCGACCAGACGAACTGATGCTGAACATTATTTATTTCACGGAAAATGCTCATGTCTACAAAAACAACAATAGGTATCATCAACAAAGACCCACATCACGACAACGACGTATATTGTTACAAGGCTAATAGCTAAAAACAAATGACAACACTACGTCTAGCCGTTGGTTCAGAGTTCAAGGACTTCATATCTGCTCTACCAATACCTTCCTCTTTGGTAACCACCGGATGAATATTTTGCTGAGCCATATTCTTCTTTCTTGTAATCACAGCACTTTTGGTACTCAGAATTTTTTGAGTAATGTTGATCGCAAGGATTTCCTCCAACGTAATCATAACAGCGATCATGTCGATCACGTGACGACTCACGATTGCGAAATGATACTCGCTTGTGATGGTTTTCTTCCACTATTTTGTCACCTCCATCATACGAAGAAGAATAAGAATGACTGGCGTCCGTGTACTTGGTAGGAGCAATGGGATGTCGGCCGTATGAGGAACCGTAATATGGTTGGCACACACCACGGCTCGACATGCTATCTTCGTAGCAACCTGGTGAAAGGAAATCGTGGTTTGCCATTACTATTGCGGAACGAGATGGAAGATAAACCTAGAAAAAGATATGAATCGATGAACACTTGATTAGAGGACTTTCTCAGTTGCTGTAACTATTTTTTTAAGTAAATGCAGTTGTTTAGCGAAACCTCCACAACACAGCAGATTTTGGAACACTCAGTTTAAAAGTTTATGTCAATGTGAACTATTGGCAGTAATAAAAACACACCTCAATCTGAAAGTGGCGAGAATTCTATTTAATCAGCCTACCGTGAGTGACTTTGGGCGGCTGTCGAATCCAGAAGAAAGAGTATGGAAAGCACGAGATTGGTTTCGACCGTAGCCACCATAGTACTTGCTATCCGTATCAAGAACGATTTCATACCTACAGTAGCAAAACAAAGAGTAAAATATGCGTTTCTTGCTAAAATTTAATGGTTTTTATCCCACTCACTTTCCAGCATGTTCTACGCCAACGTGATAGTTTGAGTAACTATGGGTTGGATGAAAGTTAAAGAGGAAGAGAAGACCAGCCCTTTCGAAAACAAACACTTTATCACCATCGTGTTTTCGGCTGACGAAAGCCTATAAAATAATGTCAACTGTTAAGGCTAGATATCTCCGAAAGGCTTTTTTGTCACTGCAATTTCTTTTGTCTTTGTTGAAGTTCTAACATTGTATCTTTTTAGATCCTGACAACTTTGTCAGTTTAAAAGTAATCTTATCTTCCGAAAACCACAAGTTGAGAAAAAAGAAGCAAACGACTTTTTCGAAATTTGTTATCACCCTACATTATTATGCCTTACCGGTCCAGCTCTGAGCCACCCGTATTTCTCTTCAGCTTTGTTCATTGCGGCATCAAATCGACTCAGGTATTTGTAACGCAAATTGTCGTCGTCGACAAGTTGGAAGAGTCTTCTTGATTGGTACATGTTATTGCTGTAGGTTGTGGAGGGAAACTCAACCCAGTCCGGATGTCCAAACTCATTACCTGCAAATCAAAATTACCTCCATAATCAATAAACATTAACAAACCTAAAAAATGGCTTGAGTCTAGCCGCTGGAACCCCAAAAGTTATGACAGACAAAACATAATTGGGGTTTGGTTGTGCTGACTTTTGCTTCCTCACTAATTTTACAATTCAATGCAGAGGAGTAAGAGTAAAAAACGTAGAAAGAACTTCTTACCCATAAAGTTCATGTAACTTTCTCCAACAAAGGCGTGAGTGATCAAACGGATCATTTTATGCAAGCTCAATCCACGATCATAGGCAGTTGTTCGAGGACTTGTTTCGTACATGTTGTCTCGATGCATCAAAAAACGACCGATTGTTCTTCTCCCGAAGAGATTCTAAATAGGCAATGAAATTTATATGTTTTAAAGAAGGCACAATCATTAGTTTTCTCACTTTGCTGGAAAAGAGGATTCCTTTTTTGCCCAAAAGCTCTGCACTCTCATGCAAATTATTGCTGGTTGGGAATACTTCTAGCAAGTTGAAAACTTTTTCATATTTGTTTAAAAATTGAATTTAATTTCTTTTTTTATAGTTAAACCTTGCTTATCTTATCAAATTTGATGGAATTTTTAAAAAGTGCAGATCAATTTGCTCAAAATCGTTTACTGTTATAGCAACATCTTACCTGGTCATGCTTTTCGGTGAAAGCGATGTATTTTTCTCCCTTTCTTCTCTTTGTTAATGATCGGAAGAGAAAGTCTAAATCCCAGTCTTCGTCCCTTTTTTCCGTGAGAAACTAACGAGCAAGTTGAAAGACATCGTGAGATTGACTATGCCCCAAATGAGAAACACTCAATACACAACAGACATCATACTTGCACGTAAACACAGTATTTAATTGTGTGCAAACATTACCTTTTGCCACACATCTGCTGCACTAATCGCAGATCTGTAGTCAAATCCAAATCCACCCTCGCAAATTGGTCGGCACAATGCTGGAACATCGGAATAATCCTGACAAAACAAGATAATCAAAAATTTACCGTGGGAGTTTATTTAATGTAAATTCAAGCAGTAATTGCTTCAATTTCTTACTTCAGCAATGGTAATAGCATTGGGATAATATCTATGAATCATATCATTGACCAGCATGAAGTAGACCATAGATTGGAAATCCATTTTGACTCCGAAGTAATCATCGTCACTGAAATTGTAACCAGGACCTGCAAATAAGGAGCATCTCTATTCTCCAACTGAAAGTCAATTGATGGTACAGTATCATCGCTTAGCATCACTAAATTGCACGTAAACCACGAGTTTGTTCAGGGGCTCGAAAGACATACAGTTATTGCTGGTTCCAGTTATCTTTGGTTGGTAAAGCTATTTTCTCAATTTAAGCCTGTAGAATATGCTGCTGTGCATAATGTCTGGTAAAAATTCTTTATATTATGGATAATTTTGTGATGTTTTAGGTGATTGTAACAAAATCATCAAGCGTTGCAGATAACCGTGGTCAAATCTCTCTCGATATCTACAGCCAATTACTTCATTCACCCATTTTATTCAACAGCAAACGATTTAAGTACCATGCACTTTAAATCTACTTCAATAAATTACTCATGCGTTACGTTCCACTCAAAATAGCTACCAAACGATCTGTCTTGGTAAAGCATTGAAGTCACGCCATTGAAGCGGAACCCATCGAAGCAAAATTCTTCCAAATAATATCGCAAATTGGACATCAAGAATCGCAAAACATCCCATCTGAATATAAAAATGATAATTGCTTGGTCTGTGAATAATAATTGATGTAAGATTTTAATGCTTTTACTTGGTAAAATCAAAGTTTCTTGAATTGTAGTTGCTACAACAATCCCTCCTTCTACCGTAGAAAGAATATCCATCGTTTCCATTAAACATTCCCACTCCATCTCGCATGGAATTCAACGATTGGTTGTACATCACATCCATCATTACAACCATTCCCATGTTATGAGCAGTTCGAATCAAATCACGCAAGTCTTCGGGAGTTCCATAACGACTGAAAAATTCGTGCACAGCAAATTGAAACATTTTTTTTATCACAGTACAAAAAAACCACAAGTCTATATACAATTCACACCTGCTTGTTGAAAAAAAAGTTGGTGTTCCGTATCCGGAACTTTGATGTTGCGATTGTTCCATGAGAGCCATCAGCAAGACACAGTTGTATCCCATTTCATGAATTCTGGGAAGCAAATTGCTGGTAAAGTTTTGATAGGAAGAAATTTCGCAGTGCTGAGTTGCAGCCATTCCAACATGGGCTTCGTAAATACGTAGTCGATCGCAACGAGGATGTGACATTTTCTGAAAAAAGTTGATGAATTAATGGAAAGCTGCAAAATTACTGTAACAACAGTTACTTGTTAAAAGCAACCTTGCTGGCAATCTTAATTTAACTCTAAATCAGTAAAATTGAATATTTTAATGCATTTGGCACAGTAGCGCATCATCAGAATTTTGTAATTAGATACCAAACCAAAGAAGTTGTTTAGACTTTAAATTGTGTTGTTGAAAACATCGATTCTCTTCTCCGATGCTTATTGTTACCGGGTAAGAATGCTGATGTGAAGGATTCCAGAAAAGCCACTGGTAGCTCTGATCGGATTTTCTTGGAACAACATATCTGGCCCATGGAGAAATCCTTTCGAAGGTTCGATTATCTTGAGTTTCTATTACCAACTGAAAGCAAGAATAGATCAGCTAAGCTTTCTGAAATAGTTTTTGCAAAACGCAAAACATACCTTCAGTTCGCTTAAATGTCTGATGGGGCAAGACCCATTCGATGCTGGAGGAATGCCCAACTCCCATCTATCCGAACCAATTGATTTGAAAGCCATTCGTTGGAAATTGTCTGCAATGAAAATTGGCAAATGCAGCTTCAACGATCAATTAAAATAGGATTGATAAACCGCAAAAAAATGCTCAACCATTTTAATGGCAACTTAACAGAATTTGTAACTTTAAATTTGCTTCAGATTAAGAGAGCATTGTAAATAATTTATCAACGTTGTATTAACATTTACTTAAGTTTAAAGCAAATCTCTTTTTATCAAATATAATTCGCGACAGAAAGAACAATCAAAACTAGCAGCTGCTGTTCACACTATCCTTACTAAATTCTCCTTGAAGATATAAAGCTTTTGCGTTGGGTGCCCATTCTTGACATCTGATGCCACCATCAGGAGTCACAATTACTCCGTAATCTTTGTATCCTTGGGTGAAACGATCCATTCCTTCTCTGCTCTCAATCAGGTTTTTCATCTTTTCAAACATTCCATATCTGTTTAAAAAGGAAGGACTTAAACAACAAAAATTGTGAATGGTTATGATGATTTCGGCAATCAAAATGGCTTATGTGTTTGCCAGTCACGCTTGATGATGCTACAGTACTTATATGCAAGGTATGACAAGAGGCTTTTACAATATCATCAACTTGTTGTGCACCCAGGCTACTTGTTTTCCAGTCACTCTGGAAGTTATCCGGCATTTAAGAAAAGTCCCATAGCACACGCCCATCGCGATCGTTATATCGTGTGGTAAAATTGATGAAGTATCCAGTTTCACTTTAGCTTGTTCATGGCATCAAACTTAATATTTCACGCTGTTGCTGATATAAAAAATAAACTAGGGGGAAAAAGATTCATTCACATTTTGAAACGATGTATCTTCCAAAGAAGGTTAAAGTGATTCTAGAACTCTGAAAATAAACTCAGATTTCTGCGTTTGTTGGTGGAACTTCTTTGCGACTCTCGTCGCTAGTGTAGGCTACTTTAAATAGCATGTTTATTCGTTTTCATTATGGGTTTGACGTATAATTGCCATTAAAGTTATGAAGAAGCGATCGCACAAATCATACTGAATGTATTTGTAATACTTATCTACATTTGAAAGCTAGGTATTATACAGCAGGCAAGCTTCATTCTTTGGTAGGATTTTCTTACCTTCTCCGTATGTCTTTTTCATAGCTCCGAAGTTGGCAATCATTTCCAAACAAGTTTTCAATGGCAGGAACTTGCCAGTTTTCAAACTCAGATCCGTAGTTTGAGAAATCCATTTTCCAGAAAGATACGTAAAATGCTTGGGTTGAAGATAGTAGGATGGGGTTTCTTATGCTTTCTTGCTTGTGATATTTTATCTATTTATCTCGCTTCTTTTATAGGCTTGAAAGCCCGCACTTTTTCTGAACTCTTGTTCAATATTTATGCTAATATGTTTTTTATGAAAAAGATAATGCGTAATAAATTGTTTTTCAGGAAGATATTAAATACAGGGATAATTAGGTTTTTAAGATTAAAACTATATTGCACCCGATAAGTAATAGTTAAAGCGTTTAATGATCGTAATGACAGTCTAATGAAAATTCAATCAGCTATTATTAATATTTTGCGGCCATGCAGTTATTGTAGCCTTGACCAGAAGGAACACCTTTTTTCTTAACGCGGAAAGTTTCAGCAGTTTATTTTGAATAATTTTTAAAAGCATTATGAAAAATATAAACAGTAATCTGTTTTTACTTGTTTTTGTCTTTTTGGGGGGCGGGGCTGGTTGTCAGATCAATGGGAAAACAGTTTACGGTTACCGAATTTACCATAAAATTAAAAGCAGTAATATAAATAAATCCTTGGCCTCACTACCGCCTGTCTGAAGGCAGGTTTTTCAAACGGCACCTGCAGAATGTATACGAAATACATAGTCTATAAAAGGATGCAAAAATCTTTATTATGTGTTTGCACGCAAAATTTGCCGTATGTCTGCCATGGCCTTGTCATACGGTAAGTAGATGGTCAGCAAAAAGTTGAGAAAAAGTCGATGTAAAAACGCTCCAAACAGAAGCGTTAGTCATATTTTTTTTTTGCTGATCTATATCGGAGCCATTGCGTTTGAACTGCTAAACTTTTATAGTTTTTACTTGTTTGCTCTACAGATTGCGGAGATACCAGGGAATAGAAGCACACACACGTTTGATGGCTTGTTTCCGTCAACTATGCACAAAATTGAAGTTTTTGCAAAGGCAATATTATCAGGAAGATTATTGAACAGTCCCAAAGGAAAAACAAGAATCATAACAAGTAGGTCGATAACTGCATGTTCATTTGCTCATCCCCTGGGGTAGTTCGTGCGGCGCGCCTGGAAAGATTGGGTTGTTGCCCAAGCAAAAACTTATCTCAGGCTCTGACATAAAGTGAATAAATGTATTAAAGATCCTCACAGATTAAGCCTATTGGGTTGTTCTAGATATGCACTGATGTAGCTAGCATGTTGGCCAGGGTCGGATTCACCTATAGGCAAGGCAGGCTGAAGCCTAAAGCCTCGGAAAAATAAGTGGCCTCGTCACGAACAACAAAGACCTTTTTTTCGAGGAAATCGACCATCAAGACTTTTAATATTCGGAGATGAGTGTGATCGTTGATCACTAGGGCCTCATTAATCAAACAGCCTAAGGCCATGCACAAATTTGATGACTTGGGCTGGATACGGACGTTCATTTTCTATTAAAAAAAACAGTACGATGCGGGATTGAATGCAATCAGCCATAAACTCGCTTATATACCGGTACCACATGTCAAAAAACATCTGACGGTTCCATATTAACCCAAAGCAGCACTGCTCTGCACATTGCAATTATTTCTTCAACGTTTGTTTCTGATTAGGACAGTAAATAAATTCAAGGCCTGGTTCAAGCTTAATATTTTTGACATCAAAACTATCGTTGTCTCTGCAACCATAAATTTGTTAAAGAAATCGTTCCTACGCATTTTCTTTATTTTGTTTTAATTTCTTAATGTTTATAAGCTGCTAACTTGATTAAAAATTCTACCGTATTATTATTATTAAAGGGCAGTAATGCCACAGAAGACTGACCAGGTTCAATCCTCACTGGCACATTGCGTAGGCCATTATTTAGGCCTATTACAACTTTCATCGCTTTCTCGTTTTTTTTCAATTTACTACCGGCCGTATTCAGCAAGTCTTCCGGCCTGCTGTAAATACTTTGCCAGTACGTTTATATTTAGTTTTTCGACCACCGGCTTTATTGTGGTTTTTTCTTTTCCAAAAACCTTCTTTCGTAGGGCTTGGTAGTAAATGCGTTCTCCAACAAGGTGATTTGGAGTTTCTTCTTCCAGGTTACATTTTGGACATGTCAATGATACGTCATGCCCCACGGTGTTCCTGTGTTTCTGTAAGTTGCAGTGATCTGTGAGGACTTGCAACACTTCATTAATTCTTGGTCTTTTGAGCCTCAAAAGTCGTTGAGTTAACTGGGGCGAAGCCCATCCTATATTTTCTTTTATTCTCAAGCAGTCTTTTCTTTCTATCCAAGATGTTTTCCATTTTTTGACACTCCAATCCTTTATTGCAGCGCGACAACTAGCATATGAAATTCAAATAAAAGGTTCAGGCCCCAAGCAGTTCAATGCTGACCCTGATTTAGCCAAGATATCCGCCTTCTCATTTCCTTGGATGCCGGTGTTGCCCGGCGTCCAGGCAATAGTGACATTATTGTCTTTACCCACTATATTCAGGTTTTTGATGCACGTTAATACTGTGTTAGATTTCACAATATCATTTTGGATTGCCAGAATTGCTGCTTGGCTAACCACTAAAATTGTAATTTTTTCATTTACAATATTCTATCCATGATCAGTTTCTTTGCTACTTCAGCTATAGCAAAGACTTCTGCCTGGAAGACAGCACTATATTTTCCCATATGGAAGAAATTTTGATCTGTATGAGAGCCTGATCCGTATTCTATGTAAAAACTCGCACCGGCTCTTTCATTTAACTTGCATCCGTTAGTGTAGCATCTGATTGTGCTGGGTTCTAAAGCATTCTCATACTGCACTGCGTCCTTGCGTTCCATAACGAGGCATTTGTACTGTTATCTAAATACCTTTGTTTTAGTTAATAGGTCTGCTGGCATACTCAGCAAAGGCAAATATTCCTTTGCCTCATTGCATACGTCTACATGACTTTTGGTTTTTCTTGTTGAACCAATTGTCTTGGCAGGCCAAAAGCTCACACGGGATAACCGGTATGATCCTTTTACTGCCTCTGACAGTAAGAATTCATTAATTGGCATGATATTCAGCAGCATCTCTAAAGCTCCAGTGGGATGCTGGCAAATGCTGAAGAAATCATAAGACACGCTAGTTTTTGAACCCTTGAAATTTTTTTGCTAGTTATTTTTTATTTACTCCACCAACCCAGCCTCCCAGGATGTACACGCATATGTGATGACAGGTCGTATCATTGCAGTGTATATCCATCGCATGCTAGTTGGATTTAACCCCCACGCTCTGCCCACTATTTGTCTGCATTGCAATAACGCGACAGTCGCCTTGCGAGCAATTCGTGGTATGTGAAGTTTCCAAGTAAGCTTACTATCAAGGGTTACACCTATAGTAGTGTTGCTTTTTGGGAAATTTCTGGCTGGCGTCCGTTTAAACGCAGGTTCCGAAATCCGGCTTCCTTTTTTGGTAAACAGAACTGTTTCAGTCTTCTTACTGCTGAATTGAAGCTCTTGATTATGAGCCCAATTACTTGCAATATTTAGCGCTTTTTGAGCCCTACCTTTGATCCACAGCATGTTGGTGCCAGTGACCAAAATTGTTACATCATCGGCATGGCCTAGTACATGAAAATCTCTGTTGCGTAGGTCTACCAACAAGAAGTTTAATACACAGTTCCATAGAAAAGGGGACAAAATAATTCCTTGGGGATTCCCTTGTACTACTTCTCTTTTAATCTTCTCACCATTTAGCTGTACTTGTACTATGCGGTGTCTCAGTAAATTCTCAATCCAGTGGACGAGAAAAGGCGACAGAAAAGGCGACACCTTGTTATCAACAGCAGTTACAGCACCAACAATATCCAGAAATATTCCTAGTGCTGTTCTTTTCTTTGCCAAGCTTAGTTCTATGCGTCGTACAAATTCGTGCAGTGCGGTTTCGGTTAAAACTCCTGCTCTGAATCCATACTGGAACGCAGATAGCCTTGCTTGTAAATTAGAGTCATCATTAAAGTGATAAAGTAATAACCTCTTCAACCATTTGAGTTGAAAGGAAGTTAAAGTGATCATCCGAAAACACTTCATGATAGTCATCTTTACCGGGTTTAGGGATAAAGATACCAGTCCCTTCCTTCCATACTTTTGGCACATAGCTGTACTTCAAGCACATCTGGAAAATGGTTTGGTGTATGTTTCTAATACTATTCCAGCCTTTTTGTAGAAACACCGGGTAAATACCGTCTGGTCTTTGCGTCTTAAATTGCAGAAATTCGTTTATTGCTCTTTCCATCTTTTCAAGTGAACAGGCGGAGCTAACAATTTCGTCGTTCGTTGGTAACACAATGATTTCATTTGGTTCTTCTGCTGCTTTGCTATAGTTCACCTCTCGACTTCCCGGTGCTAGGGTGTCTAAGAAGCAATTCATAGTCTCAACAGAAGACTTGGTGAATTCACCATTAAGTCTTAAAACGTTGCTTACTTGCACCGTTTCGTTTCGACGCATAATTTTAGCCAGCCGAGCGGTTGCACAGTGACTATTCATCGATTCCGTAAAAAGACGCCAAGAATCTATCTCTCTTTTGGCTTTTCTAAGGTCATTTTTAGAAATTGATGGGGCCTGCTTGAAAGCTTTCCAATCGTTTCCAGGTTTTGATTTGATGGCTTTACGTTGGGCTCTACAAGCCTCCCTGCGGAGACAGGTTAGCTCTGCATTCCACAGAATGTTGTCAGTCTTACGACGGATCTTACGCTGAGGGCGAGATACATTGTAAGATTTTATTATCTTTGATTGAACAGTTGCCGGTTTCTATATCATCTACTGACGATATGCTAACTGGTGTACTATTCAAATCATGTAACCTGTGATCAAGTTCGTTTGCATACTTATTCCAGCAAGTACGTCTAACGTTCCTGATTATTTTTGTTCTTTTGGGGCCACTTCGAACTCTAAACCTAATATACATGTGATCTGAAAAAGATGGCACATCACTGACATGCCAGTCTTTTATACGGTTCTTTGCATTTCGGTTTTATTAGAGTCAGATCTAGCACTTCTCTTTTTCTCGTTCTGAAAGTGGGCTTATTGCCCAACATTACACAAGTGCATGTTCGCACTAGCACAGTACATAAGCAAATCCATACCTCTTGTATTGACGTTGGAGTAGCCCCATACTGTGTGATGTACGTTTGCATCTGTTCCTATAACGGTAGGAATTTTATCTCTGTCACTGAATGACAGCAGCTCTTTCAGAATTACTGGTGGAGCTGGTTCTTCCAAAGCCATGTAAGCCGATACAAAGACAAAGTTATCTCCTTCTCGTCTTACATTTTTAACTCTCACTGCTACCACATCTTCGCTAGAAAATTGTGGTATGAGAGAGCATGTCATATCAGAAGTGACATAAATACATGCTCGGGGACGTTTATTTTTTTTATTACCTTGAAAAAGTTTCCATCCCCTGAGTTTACTTCTGATTGCACTTTCATAAGTCCAGGGTTCCTGAATTAGGACTATACCTGAACGAATGTTTTTTGTTACTTCACATAAGTTATAGCTAGCGGCCTTACATCTGTGAAGATTAATCTGCCAGCATTCAAATCCATTCGACTTGTTTTTTTGTGCTGGGATTTGTTTTTGATTGATTGAAGCGTTTGTTGCAGATCTATTACTCATACACGGTATGAATTTTGAAAATACAGCAGTTTTGCTCTAAGGTACTGATTGTCAGTCTACTTTAGTTGGAACTAGTTGCCTTCGAGCCCTGATCAGGGTTCTCAGGCTCCTCAGCTCCTTCCGAAAATGCTCTGACGTTCTCGATAGAGTGCTAGAGGACTTCCTCGACCTTTTCGTTAACGCAGAGTTGCAGGCAGTTTGAAGATTATCTCCAGGATTAGTAACGTTCTAACCCTCCTATCCCTTCAGCAACCTCTTTTGCTGCTTCCGCTTCTGATTTTCTTTCATATTTTTTTCCGCGACGCCACTCAGACATGCTACCAACATCCGGAAACATTGATGGATTCTGAGTGAGCGAACCCGATATTTGAGCGGTGTCGTCTTTCCAATCGACAATGTCGCTGAAACTGTTGCCTTTTGATTTGTCAGAGGTTTCTCCTCCAACAGAAGAGAAGTCCAGGCTGAAGGCAATTCTTGCGCACTCGTCTCCACCTCAACTCCTGCAGGACTGGAGGCTTTGACTAGCTGAGTACTCCCACTGCCGCTGAACAGTTCAAGAACTGTTCGCTGCGTCAGCGGTTCTTTTCTTGTTGGGGTAACAAGCCGTACTGTTTTCTTTTTTCGTTTATTTTCCATTCATAATGGTTTGGTTTTTCTTTATAGCTGGGAAAAACCTAAAGACCTGATTTGAAAAAAAAATTGCTATTAGGCCACGTCAAGTCCCGTAGCTGGACCCAGGCAACTATACGCAATGAAGTTGTCATTCTGTGCAGTGGTCTCAGGAATGTCCCCCAATACAACTGCATTCCTCCTCCCAGTCGCCAACTGGAGCTACAATTGCATGGAGATTTCCACGAGCTGATGGAGGCAGCCTCCCACTTGGCTAGATCAGGGGCGGGCCTCTGAACTATCTAACGGCCGCGGTGCGGAGTGCGTTTTAGACCGGTACCCTCTACAACTATGAGATTCCATCTCAGTCACCAGAAATCCAGTCAAGCAATCTTAACATGTCCTTTATAAACAATTTTTGGTGCTTACCACTAGCACCCTCGCTAATGCCAAACCTGTATTATCCACTCCCTCCTTCACAGTTCGACTTCTCAGCCGCTAGGAAAAGAAGCCGAAATGCTTCAAGGAGCGAATTTAATAGGTAAGGCCTTTGCTAAGACTAAGTTGGCAAACACAAAAAGCAAAAATGTCAAAGCCTCTTTAGCCAAATTATAATTCTGTTTCCACCGAACACCACGTGGAGGCGAGGTTGGTCTTATATCCAGCAATTCTACCGTATGCTTGTCACTACCCTGTAAAAGCAGTAGAAGATGGAAAACACGGAGTGGCAAGTAGGGTTTCCCTTTCGAGATTTCGGGGCGGGAAATTTGAAACTTTTCAATCTTTTACTCATTCTTTCTCACTGCTTTTATAAATACCCACCACAAAACAATTTGCATTGCCGTTTGTAAATTTCCAGTTCCCGGGAAAATTGGCTCGGGATCCCGGGAAATTGAATTTCCCGTTCTCGGATCGGGGTCCCGGGAAATTTGAAACTTGAGCGGAGTAAATTGAAAGTTGAGCAAGTTTTGAGCTGAGCAAATTGAATAGGCAAGAAAGTAGTGCGTTTTTAACTTAATTTGCCCTATTTCAGAGCTACGTTTAGATGTTTGATCTCAGCTGAGAAATAACAGTGGCCTACATCCAAGATCTAACGATAATGCAGCTTTTTTGCACGAATTATTATTACGCTACTCTTGTGATTGCGATTTGAAAATCATTGAGAGTGAATTTATAAAAATAAATTTGATTGCTTAATGATGGTTTTCACACAGTGCCGTATTTACCATTAAGCTCCTTAAGCGATCGCTTAGAACATCATGTTTAAGAGGCCTCGCGCTGTGGTCAGGTTTCTGATATTTTAATCTTTCAGTTTAAAATTATTTTTGTAATTTATCTTATAAAAAGCCTCCACCTTTGTTTATATCACAAAACTTACTTGGCTTTATCAAACTCTATTTAAAGACCTGAGACTAACCAGGGTTGGTGAGTCGCGGTCGGGAGTCGGAGTCGTGGGAGTCGAGATTTTTCTTGGGAGTCGGAGTCAGAGTCGGAGTCAAAAAATTATGCTTGCCAGAGTCGGAGTCAAAAAAATATGCTTGCCAGAGTCGAGAGTCGGAGTCGAAAAAATATGCTCAACTCTGACTCCCAATCTTTCGCAGGAATAAAAGGCTTTTTATGCCATGAACAAATCACCAAAGTATACTGTTGGCCTAAGTAAAAGTAGGCCCGCTAGTGTTTTACAAACAGTTGAGGTGAGCTAGTTTTTCTAACCAGCAAATGTAGTAAACAGCCGTCTTCTTTTTACCCAGGGTTGGCGAGTCGGAGTTGTGGTAGTCGAGGTTTTTCTTGGGAGTCGGAGTCAAAAAATTATGCTTGCCAGACTCGAGAGTCGGAGTCGAACAGAAAAAAAAACGGAGTCGGAGTTGGAGTCGAACTAAAAAAATACCTGAGAGCCGGAGTCAGAGTCGCATCGATTTTACTACGACTCGCCAACCCTGAGGCTAACGACAATAATCAGTTGGCTTAAACGAAATATCGCAGGCTGTGTCGTCATATGGCTTACTGGCAAGTGACTTATTGTCGCTGTAGTGAATTTCTACGTTTTAGTGCCTCACAGGTCCCAGATGTAAATGCTTGCCGAGATGGGAGGCAATGCTGGGATTTTTAACTTTACGTACAACAAACCATTTTGAAGGAAATCTCTTTCATAACTGCTACTCGCGTTAAATCAAGTGATTGATTTTGTACTTTTGTAGAGTCCTTACAAAGACCAAATGCAACTATAACATCTACTTCAACTTCTAGCATAACAATAGAGTGGGAAAACATTAAAACAGATGTGGATTCGTGGAGAATTCGAATTCGAGATTCCACTAACGACCGATGGGTGCAGGTATGATCAACAGAAGCTTAAAAAACGATATGAATCCCGTCAAATGCAAAATTACACAATTGGGTTCCGCCAAATACCTGATTTTCGGTTTTTGATGAGCTGCATGTCTGGTTTTACAGATGTGATGCTTTGAAGTAATTTTGTGTCTAAAAATGTATTTTCAATTAGGTAATAAATGTTAAAAAGGATCAGAACCAAACAACTATCACCAATTTAACGCCAAATACAAGTTACGAAATTTTTTTGTGTGGACGAATCCAGAGGCAGAAATTGATTAAGTTAAGTCCAGAAGATAGAGTTTTTGGAACTACAAGTAAGAAAAAAACATTTGTTGATATTTAAAAAGTTGCATTTGATTTGCTTCTATACGTTTTTTAATTTAATATTTAACTTTTTATGATTTTTATATTTTTTAAAGTATGAACTAATTTTAATATTCTCCAATGAATTGCTCCGTTTTTATTAACTTGAAAAACCTTAAATCTTCTTTACTGTGCGGTAATATAATATCAGGTAGCACTCTAACCAGTTTGGACTGCGTCGCGGCTATAGAACTGAGCACGCGCAGCGTGTGTGTGGCAGCTACGGTTTTACAAATCTGTGAATACCGGAGCAGCAGTAACTTACAAGTGCACTGCAATGACCATTAGAGCTACAGAGTGCATTCGAGCACTGAAAGAGCAGTAGGTTATTTGCGGGCATACAAATGTTCTGAGTTTGATGCTTGTCGAATGTCGAGGCTTTTTTGTTACAGGCCTTGTTGTCCGTATTTGGATCAAAATTTTTTAAAAACTTTATACTGCTTTTGGCTTGTTTTCTATAGATAACGTTGCACCTCTTTTGATAAAATGTACCAATTCTGAAAAGAATAGCATTACAATAAAATGGAGCCAAGTACTAGAGGCGACATCGTGGAACATCAGTGTTCAATCAGAAAACGAAGCAGATTACCAAGCTGAAGTAAATTTTGAATATTTCAATATTTCAAATCGGCATCATGTAATTTTGTGGCAACTTTTGCCAGCTTTCAAAACTTTTTTTGGTCTTACGGTAAACATTGCTTTTTATTGCATTCTATCAAACGCTAGCGTTTATGCATCAAAGTTTGCCCATGTTGAAATGCAAACCCAAAATAATTTTTGTAAGAAGCAACAAAAGTGGCATTAATAAAGTGTTTTTCACTTCTGAAATGTGAGTCTGAGCAATAAAGCCTTTACCCTTTACCGAAGTCTATCCAGTCCAGCTACGTGGCTAGAGAACGATTCAGGTTTAGAAATCAACATAAAGTACACCTGAAGGAGGATGTTGTATCCTCCGACCCAAACGTGGAAGTCGTTCTGTCTTCTCATTCAGCAGGCCTGGAAGGACGACGTTCGTTTTATTTTTTTATAAAGAATTTTAATTATTGAAGTAGGCTTAAATGCACTCCCTAAATCTGAGCCTAATTTAAAAGCAATCTGAAGATTTTTTGATTACGTTTAAATTAGCCTAAGATCCAGTGAGTTATATTCATGCTTAATCCATTAATTAAAATTCCTCGTACACTAATATTCGCTGTGGATTTTATCAAAAGCAATATTGCAACAAAATCAAAGTTCGAAGTGTATTAATTACGAACATCCAGTCTCGTTTCTCTTTGGCTATGTAACCGCTAGTGTAATATTGGCTGAGCGGCTACACGAATTATCATTTTTGCCATTGATTGATTACTCTGTACAGTACTTTCAGAAGTACACTCTACATGCTCTATTTTGAAAAATTATTTAAGAATTTTTTCCAAACTGGAAACAAGTTGAGTTACGAATTGGTCGGGTTAGTACCAGGAACAACATATTCGATCGACGTACGAGCAAACACTGCCAGAGACGAAGACGACGCTGTTCCAAGCGCAACCTGCACTTGTACCACCAGTAAGAATATTTTGAACACAGTAACTGAAAGCGAATTCTGTCATTTCTTTACATAAATCAGAAATTGTAGGTAACCAGTTTAACTGACAAGAACAACTCTATATGATTTAAGTTGTAAAAATATAAATTAGCACATAAAAAACGGACGCATATACTGTACAACAAAAATAGTTTTAAATGCAAATAGTAAACCTTTTTTCTCAGAGTAAAAATGGCTTTTGTGTTCAATTTTTTATTTAAATCGTGGCGTTGTTTGGCTATACTATTCTAATTACACTATTGATTTTTGGTGGCAAAATTTTTAGAAATGCAAAAATGCTGTATAATAATCATCTTTAGAACCTGCCTCTCCATCCAATTTACATGTAGAATACAAGGGTCTGAACCGACTTACTATGGCTTTTGATCCACCTGTTGGTCAGTTCGATAACTATGTTGGTTATTGCTCTTCATTGGACAATCCTGAGATGGTTCTTGCAGCCACCGTAAGTGAAAACTGTTTGTGCTGCGTGCAAAATAAAATGAAATAATACATTTGTGGTGTTTGGCTTATTTCATACTAAAGTGATTTTTAACTGGTTCTGTCCTCGAGAACCCCAGTGAAAATTCGAGGGGTTCTCAAAAAAACTGCATCCAATATACATCTCCACGCAAGTTGCGCTAACAAGGGACTCTGGTTAATTGCTTTAGGGATCCAAGATGTGAGAGAGGTTAAGAATCATACTGGAAACTTGTTGTAACTTTCAGATTTTGAAATACATTTTGAGCTTGGCTTTGCAACACCGTAACAAAGTATTTTCTGGATAGATGAAAGTACAGGTGCTCCATCTACGGGAATCTAAAAGTGATTACAAATTAGAACAATTACGCAATATTTCCACGACCTGAATGAAATTATATGTTTTCTTGGGTGATTTTAAAATTCATGCATTAAGGTATTTAAATAATGACCAACATGTTTGGATTTTTTCAAAATTATTATCATTTTGAAACTGTATCTTAATGCATAATGGTGTTGTTTTTCAGTTTACCAATAATAAAAGGATGCACTGCGAAGGTTTGAACCACTCCACGATTTATGCTATTCATTTGTCATCAGTTTGCAGGTAAAATCCTGCACGGTTTACTTTGCTGTAAATTATTTTCTGATTTGCGTGGTGCTGTATATTATTTGTTTTTTGGTCATAGCCTAATACGAGTTTTGAAGTACAGGGTGTTCCAGAATATATGACCCGATTTTAAAATTCCATAAACTACAAACCAGAAAAGATTTAACGAAAACTCATATATTTTCTGAAAGTTTATGAAATGCCATTTCAGTTTAGTTCGTTACTTCACGTGGTTTTAAAAATTATGTCGCGCAAGTGGCGACCGCCAATGTCGATGCAGTTTTGAAGTCTTTCTCGAAAATTAATCATCACTCTTTCAAGCATGTTCTGCGGAATCGCATCAATTTCTTCAGTTATTGCTGCTTTTAGGTGTTCTAGAGTTGATGGACGGCGTTCGTAAACTTTAGATTTGACGTAGCCCCATAGAAAAAAGTCACATGGATTTAGATCCGGGGAACGTGGAGGCCACCCAATGTCACCCCGTCGAGAAATGACATGACTTGGAAACATGTCCTGCAGGATTCCGAGTGAACGTCGAGAGGTATGCGACGTGGCACCATCTTGTTGGAACCATACACTATCGGGTTCATGATCAGCTAGTAACTGAGCAACTTTTGGACGAAGAAATCTCTCAAGCATCTCACAGTAACGGTCTGATGTAACAGTCACTGCAGCACCTCCTTCTTCAAAAAAGTATGGACCCCACACCCCAAAACTGCCCATAGCACACCAAACGGTAACCTTCGGAGAATGAAGTGGTCGTTGGTGCAGTTCACGAGGCTTATTTTGTGACCAATATCGGAAGTTTTGTTTGTTAACCGTCCCCGATAAATGAAAATGTGCTTCATCACTGCAGATTGTAACAGATGTTGGGGGGATGGACTGGAGAATGTTTCGAGACAAATTTGTGCGAGTTTCGTAATCACTCTCGCTTAATTCCTGCACGACCATTATCTTGTAGGGATGCATATGAAGTGATCTGTGCAAAATTCTATGGACACTTGTAGCGGACATGTGCAAGGCAAATGCATGCTTTCGGAGGGAACGTCTAGGAGATTGCTCAATTGAATCTGCCACAGCTGTGACATTTTCTTCTGCTGTTCTTGTTCTTGGACGGCCAGATCTTCTCTTGTTTAATGCCGATGATGTTTGTCGAAAGTTGGAAACCCAACGGCGTATTGTTTTACCTGTTGGTACGGGATCATGACGATTTAGTGAAAAGTGTCTTCGGAAGGAACGTTGCGTCGCTACGACTGATTCGCCATTCTTCAAAAACTGTTCTACCACAAAAGCGCGATGCTCACCACTCCACGCCATTAATGCAGCATTTAACTAAACTCAACAAAAGGGTATTTCTTTGTAGCACTTATTATCAGCACACTAGCAATCTGAAAGTGAAAACATGGCATGAAACTAAAATGGCATTTCAAGACCTTTCAGGAAATGTAATGGTTTTCCTTGAATCTTTTCTGGTTTGTTGTTTATGAAATTTTATAATCGGGTCATATATTCTGGAACACCCTGTATTACGCCGAAGCGTGTAACGCGTGGCAGGGCCAATCTCCGCGGTTTATCGCCTGGGAAGCGCAGCTCCGAAGAAATATCGCAGCGGTGGCGAGCCGTTGGCGACACTATGTCTGATTTGACCCGTTCGGGAATCGAACCCTAAATCTCCGCACCGATAGCGACGTCTGGAAGCACTACACCAACAGGCTGGTATTACAAAAAACCAAAGGTAAGAACAACTTTAGCAAAAAGCGTTTTTCGCTCTGCTCATAAACTGGACGTTTCTTTTAGTTGAGAACGATTCGTTTAAAGCGAAACCATCATTAGTTATCATTTATTTTTGTTTTTGTGCAGTAGCATAACTTTTATGAAAAAGGTTCGTTACCGGTATCATTCCGGCTTTACTTTCTTTGTATAATTAAGAACTGCAAACTTTTAACGTCGACATTTTGAATAACAAAAACAAAGAATTTACTTTACCTTATGTGCTTTTATATTACAAAGGTATTATTTTTATGTGCTGGAAAAGCAATTTCAGTTTGTGTGATTTTGTCAGCTGTGATCAAAATCATTATCTTAGCGCTGAAAAATAAAATCGTTAACTACCAAAAATATGAGAGGAAACAAGGGAAAACAAATACTTTGGTTTGTGTTCCTGGAAGGCCTGGGTTGAATGGGCTGTTTCAAAATAAAAATGATTATGAACGGCTAGATGCATTATGTTGTTGAATTTTCACAGAAACATGACGAGTGCGGAGATTTCGACATCTGATTTCACTCTTGTACCGCCACCTACCGGGCTTGTTTTAAGCAGTGTAAGATGTTCTATCGTGCATTAAAATTTTTATTTACGAAGGATGTAAATCAGAATAGCTGTTGATTGTTGAGTTTAATGATTACTGACATTGAGGTTGGCAAATCTCTTTACCACTGAATGGAGAGTTCCGTCACGCGTTCTTTCCCATCGGAACAGCCAGCGAACTTGCCAGTTTGTTCTCCTTACTGCACCTTTAATGCTGAATGTCAATTTGGAAGCTGTGAATACCAATTTCATTGTCATTGGTTTGACCTAATTCGAAATCAAACCCGAGTCTACAACTTCAGAGGCAGACACTTTATTAACTCTCCACCTGCAGTGAATATTGGATTGGACATTATTGACAATCAACATATTAAAGTCATGTAATTCGAGCAACACAGCAATTTTCTGCTGGAAGAGAATTTCTTTTCGGTTGCACTTTGTTTTCTTGCTTGTGCTCCGAGACCGAACAGAAATACACATTACACACGCGAGCTGCATTTGTGACTGTGTGCTTGTTGTTTAGACTACTACCCATTCTCTTGTAGCAACGTGGACAGCTCCTGCTGCTCAGCGAGTCGAATTTTATTACGTTACCTACAATACAAGCAATAATGACGTAGATATGGTGGTACTTCAGGGAAATATAACTACGTAAGTGTCACGTTGTTTAGATAATCATAATCACTAACGAGCAGTGATTGAAAGGGTGTAAGATTCTAAGATGGTACTTGAAAATTACAACTATTGTTTCCATAATTTTCACGCTTAAATTATAGTGAAGTGCGACTATAAAAGTCTGGTATGTTTTGTTTCCTTTTCGTGCGTTTTGTTTTTCTTTTTGTTTGGGGCAAATTTGACAGTCTGAAACTTAATGTAAATAAAATGAAGTGCTATACTGTACAACAAAAAGTCTTAGGCGGTTAATTGCAGTGTTTATAATATTTTATAAATCTTATGACTTTATGCCATAAAAGTGTAATACAAATTGCTATAACAAAAAAAATGTAAGAAAGACTGTAAATACATAAAAGAGAAACCAGAGGCTGAAAAAATAACAAAATCGCCTAGAAATGAAAAGTTAAACTCTTTGAAATCACTGCCAAAGAAAATTACATATGGATAATTTTACATTTTGTTGACAAAATCATATTCCTGTGAATTTTCGGCGTAATGCTGTAAATAAAACACAATGCACTACTTGCAAAATTTATATTCACGTTTGCTGGCCTGGTAGAAGCAAAATTAACTACAAGCTATAAGATTGTTTGAAAGCAAACAGATCTCTAGACTCAGGAAAATTGTGAAAAAATGTGTTTCTTACCGGTCCACTTTGGGTCCCTATATGCCCATTTTAAGCACCCAATATCTAACTTAACGAAACGCTGCTGTGGTCTCTAAGATTTTTAAATTTTTCCCAACTTTTTGTGCTTCACTTTATTCCACAGAACAACTCTGAAGCATTTAGAGCCCGATACTTTGTACTTGGTTCGAGTCCAAGGAGAGATCAATGAACTACGAAGTTCCTTTGTAGAGTCGTCGAAGAAAACCTTATCGGAAAGCTTGGATTTACAGGTGAAGTATATCTTTCGGTAAAATTGTGATTCTCTTGCTGCTGCGTTGATTTAGGTAGCAACGGTAACGCTATGGCAGTCAGTGTGAAGTTGATGCATACAAGTGAGTCTGGTTTACAACTCCAGTTTTACGTTCGCTTATAACATAATGGCATTATTTCGTTGTACAACGTGGCTCATGGCCTCCATTAATGGCGACGTATCCTACTTACAACGGTATAAAAGAAATTGAAACTGCGGTGCCGTAATCTCTGATAATTATAAAAGAAAGACTGTAAAATTAGTTGTCTTGATTTTTACCTAAAAACTAATAAAATTTAAAATAAATTATGGACTGCGGCAGTGCTCTCGAAACAAGCGTTTCAAGGAATTCCCCAAAAAATATTAAAGTCTTTTGTCACCACTTTCGAGCAGATTTCTATAATGTTTCAAATAAAAAGGTCAACTACAACAATGCCCAAAAATGTTGCAAGGCTGCAAAATGGCACACAAGCCAATCTAGAATTTACTACGCAGCTTTTTCAGTTAAAATTTGCGTTTCAGATCGACGAAGTTGGTTACACGTTCATCAACGTCTCCTGGACTCCTTCATCTGTTCCTCATTTGAACTCCTACTGCTTGAAATACACTCCGGCTTATTTGCCTAATTACGATGACAGTGTATTGCTACCCCCAAATGTATTGACTTACTCTTTAACGTAAGTGCTTTTATTAGTTTGTCCCAAAAAGTTGTTTTGGCGTGTAAATTTTGTGGTCGTTTGTGCTAAACCGACTGATGATTCAACGATGAATCGTTAGATGAATTTTAATCAGTTCAAGTTCATTATATAATAGATTTGAATTGGCCTGTAGCAACAGCTTAAAGTCCCGAAGTTGTTTGCAGTTTGCATGGCTAAGTTGGATACTCAGAGCAGGCAGTTCTTCGTTTTACTTTTGGATTTATGTATAGCCTATAACTGTTAAAACGTGACCAATTAAGCTATACGCATCCGCACGTTGCCTATACAAATCAAGTCTTATGAAAAGCCTTCGTAAAGTATTTTGTGTTAAAATAATAGACGTTTTGGCAAAGCTTGGATCTCATAAAAAACTCTTCTTGTAAGTCAAAAACGCCGTAAGTCTAACTCAAGTCTATTTTAAATTCTTTTGGTAACAGAGATTTGGAAACAGCAACAATATACAAGATAGCGCTGAATGCACAGTATCAGTTTAAGCAATCTGATGAAATTGAAAAATTTGCATCCACACTTGCACTTCCCCCAGTTGGACCCATCAATTTCACTGAGGTTACGGATTCAAGTTTCGTCGCTCATTGGAGTCCTCCGGAAACTGATCCGTTCCCAGTCGGATACATTGTGACGTATTACACCGAAGGCAGGCAACCTATCAGCACGAAAGGAGTAAATGCCACGTTTTTCCTGTGAGTGACTTTGTTCTCGAATAAAGTTTTCTGTAGCAATACATGATAAAATAAAAAATTTAGACAAAGCACTTTGCAACAAGCATTAAAAAATGCCAGTTTGAAGTAAGTAATAATTACTATCGTAGATTGAGATATGGTGAGCCGATGTAAGTCTGTACATAAAAGATCTGCATCTCTCCCTTTATATAAAATAGATCAATTGGCTATTAAGGCTTACCATAAGGTCTCTTTGTATGTAGTAGATGTTATCCCCAATCTTAAATCTTCACCCGAAATGTTTTTGCAATCATTTCCTTGATGTTTAAATAGCTAATTGGTTAAAATTTAATGAAATGAGGGAATTTAATTGATGGGCAGGGCTGCAAGTTAGAGCCATCATAGAAACTATTAGGAAATGCTGTCATATAAACTTTTTGAAATATTCGAGAACTATCTTTTTATTTAAGCTAGTAGGCTAAAAACGTATCTATTTTTCTTTTGTTCCTTAAATTTAATGCACAGGTCAAAAAAAATTAAATTTTTATTTCACTAGCGGCAATGCATATACCTGAGTGGCAGGGCGCATCTCGGCGGATTGGCGCATGGGCAACGCACAACCCAGTTTTGAACTCCGAAGAAACGTCGCAGCGGTGACGACACTGTGTGACATTTTCCGATTTTGACTGCCTGAGAATCGAAATCCAGATCTTCCGAACCGATAACAATGACGTTACCTTCATGCACCAGTGGTTCGACGAAAGCACTGTTGACGTTTAAAATGATTTTGTTTTTTCAGCACCGAAATGCTTAGAGCTTCTACGACTTACTCGGTGACTGTACAGGCCTGCTACCCAGATGATATTATCAGCCAATCTATAGAAGGACAGGTATACTACGTTGCATAATTTGCTTTTATAATTTTTATGTCAGCTAACGATTAATAAACTTTGCGTGATATTTTTCGCTTGATGCACAATGATTGTCATTTTTCATTGCATTTCACAATTAGAGTTTTTTGTAAATTCATGCATCTTGACATCAGCGCCAAATGGAAGTAATTGTTGCTGTGACTCGGCCAAAATTTGCCCGAAAACTAACAGCAACGTAGATTTCCGGGTCGGTCAAATCGGCACAATGTCGCCAAACGGCTCGCCACCGGTGCGACATTTCTTCGGAGCTGTGTTGCCCAGGCGCTAAGCCGCGGAGATGGACCCCGCCACTCGTTGCACGCTTTAACGTTATATCGCGAGTATAATGAAGATTTGATTTTTTTGATTTGATTTTTATTGCAATTCAAATATTCCAAAGGTTGCGTAATAGTTGTTATATTATTCACATCTCTCATGATGTTTCGACCTTTTGTTTTTGTTTGTTGTACAGGGTGTTTCAAAAAATTTGACACCATTTTGCACCCAAATAACTTTGCTAATTTTTGTTCAAACAATATCAATTTTTAACAGGATGTCCATTTTCTACGCTGCGAAGAAAAAGCGTTTTGCGTACTGGAGTATGCTGGAACACATTCAAACAAAACAGTGAGGCGGATCTTTGCTCAGTGATTTAAAAGAAGTGCATTTGGAAAAGTGCCCGACAAAAAGCAAATTTGGAGATGGCATAAAAAGTTTTAAGAAGAAGCTTACTCCAGTACACAAAACGCTTTTTCTACGCTGGTGAATGGGCATTTTGTTACATAGATTCCTTAACACCTAAAAATTGAAAGGTAAAAATTTATATTGTTTCTGGACATCCTGTTAAAATTTGATATTGTTTGAACAAAAATTAGCAAAGTTATTTGAGTGTAGAATGGTGTCAAATTTTTTGAAACCCTGTTGTACGAACGCTCTTAAAGCATATCCTGGCTTGTACAATGTGCTTATTTTGCGCTCTTATGCCATGTGCTTGCTAAAGGTACACACCAATAAATACAAGCAGAATTCTTCAAATGCACGTAGTCTATTGTAATTAATCTGCAATAAACACAGTTTACAATCAGTTTATGATGTTTCAATCGAAGCTTATGGTCTCGTTAAGAGACGAAGAGGTCTTCGTCATTGAGACCACAGCTGCAGAGCACCTATCTTGCGTTTACCTCAAATACGAGGTTAAATGAATACTTGGAAAAAATCTACAATTTTTAATGTTGAGGTGGAGGTCGCTATTTTTGAAACCCTAGTGTAGGGGGGAGGTTTCACGAAACGTTGTGAACTTCTGGTGTAAGCTATTGTAATGAAACTATTTTTAGATCACCACTCTCCCTTCAGTTTCACGTGATTGTTCTTGCACGAATTATTTAACTACTCAATCCAAGATGCAAGAACAAATCGAACAAATTATCAACCAAGTTGATAGTTTAAATTACAGGTAAGTTCATGCTAGCTTTTCAATATCTTAAAAACAAGAATTACTTTACCAAAGTTGTTTATCGGTCTGTGCAAGCTTATGTTTGTCTTAAAGTTACAAGTGCTAACGTAGCCGTCTTTTCGAAAAAGGCAGCGGTGCTGTGATACAGTCTTGCTGGAGTCTGCACCTTTTTTCTACAAACTGTCTCCGCCATAAGGACAGCTGCTGCCTGCTGGTCTAAATTTTTTTGTTGTCTCTTTGTAGTTGAACTGATAGTTTCTTGTCAAAATTTAATTTTTTACGTTTGTGTTGATGTACCTACACTGCATTTATTGTTTTTCTTCATAATAAAAGTCATGGTTTTCTCTCGTTCAGCTGTTCGACGAACAATTAGCCTACAATCATTTTTTTCACGTTTTTTACTTAAATAAAAACAGGATAAATGTATATCGACAGAAAGAGACGAAGTCAAAAGTTTTTTTAAGAAGTACTTAATGGAAGCAACTTAAAGAGAGTTATAGTTAGGAGGAAATCGAACTACAAACGTGTTTTGAAGACATAGATTTCACCAATTTTACTTCGACACCACGAATTCGGCCAAAAAATGCTGCATTATTGTATTTTTTGCCCCAATATGTTGCCAAGTCAATATGAGAGCAATGAAGAACTACTGCTTAAATTAAACATCTACGGCTGAAACAAAAATTGCTGCATAAATTCATTAATTGAAATTGTTTATGTTGCAAATTGTTATGATTATCTATGATAATGTTTATATTTTACAGATTTGAAGAATTTCAACTTCGTGGTTCTAAAAGAAATAATTTTCCAAAAAGCAAAAAATTGAATTCAAGAAAAACAAATAACATGTAGATAAAAATGCATTGCTTAAATTTTTCTGTGTTTTGAATTTTTTAAACGCTTGTAAAATCAGTTTTTTTCAGGCGTTTTAGAGGCCTGACTTAGATCTTTAAAATTGAAAATCGGGTCCTTATAATCAAGTAAATGGGTTCCCCAAAGTTTTAGGTCCCTACAGATATACTTTGGGTATCCGTTGTTTTTCTTTGTCAAAAAATGCCTATAATCCATGGTACAAAAAATTGTCACTCAACATTACAATGATGTAGCGAGGTAATTTTGCAATTTGAATAGTTTTATTGCCGAAAAATTTTAATTTATAGTTTGCTAATTGCGATTGGCTAACAACTGCCAAATGATATTGCTTGCTTTATCACGTGTGTTCTGCTTGGCTACTAAAGTTTTCTTTGCTTATGCATGCTTGTACTTTTTATTATTATCAGTATGATACAGATTTAAATGCAAAAATCACGTATACTTCAAAGCTGCTTAGAAACTGAAAAAATACGTATTGTGGGAAATTATTTTATCGCTTTTTTATTTTGATTTTGGATTAAACCCAAAATTTTTGGAGGAAATTAATTTTGTTCTGAATCGTAATATCGCAAAGCACAATTAAGTTACATTCTTTTTATACTTGCGTTTCAGAAAACTAGCAATTTAAAACTTATTATAAGAGATTTTTTAAGTTTAAGGCCATTTTTTATTATGCGCTGTTGTCGAAACTTTACTGCTGTGTAGACCAGGACTTCCCAAACTTTTTCGCTCGCGACCCTTTTTAATCTTTTGAAATTATTCGCGACCCTTCACGGTTAAAATGAGAAATATGCATTTGTGATAATTATTGGAAGACGAAAACTAAAAACAAGCTGCCGCTACTCAATTATTTATTTATTGATTTTTCATTTTTGTAGCATATTCATCCTCCAATCACCAGAAAGCGATCAATGCGCTTTACGAGCTCACTTAGGAGTTGCCAGCCATCTGTCTATCACACGAAGATGAGGGAACCCCATCAAGTGCCTTTCCCAACGGCACAACAAGTAAACTCGCCCGCTTGCTCTCCACACTGTCGCTTTAATGCTGAGCGTCCAGCAGGGAAGCTGTGAATACCAATTTTAAAGTCATTGGTTTGACCCCACTCGGAATAAAACCCAAGGCTGCAGTTACCGTGGCGTACGCTCTTACCTCTCGGCCACCTGAGCTGTTGATGTCTGCAATGCCTACTAGTTTACACTTTAGTAGCTTATTAAAACCAAAAACAAAAAAGCAAACACATTTATGTAATGTGATGGGTGCGATTGCTTTCGCCTACAAACCAAATCCCGCTGCGGCTCAATATTTGTTAATGCCGGTCTCGAGATGGTTTGAATGTTGCTTAAGCCGGAACGATGTTTTGCCGTCAACGTTAAACATGCATACTCGCACAGATACGTCGAGACAATCGGCCGGAGTGTGGTTGCTGCCGAGTCCGATAATGGTGGATATTCGGCTTTAATGCTAACCATTGATTAACCAGCTATCCATTGCTTAAAATAGTTTTTAATTACCGGTGCTAGCCTCTCCAGCAGTGTTCTACATGGCGTCGCAAACCGAAGCGATGAAACAAAAAGATGCGTTCAGCCGCGTCACGTGATACCGATGTGACGAAGCAAAACAATTTATACATAAAACTACAGCACTCATCTGCTGCCTCACTATTTCGTACTAGCCTAGAGATAAGAATAATGTTTGCGCAATTACACCAGTTTAAAAAGCTCAACAGCATACTATACATAATACGCAATACTTCGCTTAAAATTTGTATACTCTCTGCGCCCCCTGAAGTTTGTTACGCGACCCCTCGCGGGGTCGCGACCCCTAGTTTGGGAAGCCCTGCTATACATAATACGCAATACTTCGCTTAAAATTTGTATACTCTCTGCGCCCCCTGAAGTTTGTTACGCGACCCCTCGCGGGGTCGCGACCCCTAGTTTGGGAAGCCCTGCTATACATAATACGCAATACTTCGCTTAAAATTTGTATACTCTCTGCGCCCCCTGAAGTTTGTTACGCGACCCCTCGCGGGGTCGCGACCCCTAGTTTGGGAAGCCCTGGTGTAGACGATTCGCTTATGATGGTAGTGATGCCTCCGCCTTGGGCAAAGTAGAAACAGGTTTAGCCCAGACCCTCTGACAATATGTTTGACCTGAATTGGTCGTGATGCAATTAACCTGTTTACATGTCCGATTTTCGAGGGATTTAAGCCCACGATTCTTGATACTAGTTCATGCATCATAATCGGGTTTTGTTGTCATAATTTAAAAAAAATTTTCACATCAACAAATTGATTATGATGCAGAAACTAGAATCAAGAACCGTGGGCCTAAAGTTCACTAAAATTGGACATGTGGACACGTTAAATGCAAAAGATAAGCTTTTCAAGTGAAGGGATGTGGGTTGTGTGATTTGATTTCATTCATTGATGGGTTGGTTCTGTCTTCGACCAAAAATGCTATTAAAAGATGCTAGGTTTGTCAGGTTTGTTAAGTGCTAGGTTTGTTAAGTATTGCAGTGTGGTTTGTTAAGTATTGCAAAAATGCTAGGTTTGTTAAGTATTGCAGTGTTGTTTTCAATTTGATGAGTTAGTACATGTCGGCCAGCTAGCGCATAGTGATTACAGATATCGCTGATGGTACGAGTGGTTTGAGGTTGGATACCCGGCTCGGTCGAATCTAAACGCAGTGTTGCCAACGGCTGGCCACCGCTGCGATATTCCTTAGTACTGCGCTGCCTAGACGTTAAGCGGCGGAGATGGGCTCCGCTGCTGGTAATACGCTTCTGCGTAGCACCACGAGTAGAAGAGCCCATAAATTTCTGTTTCAATTTAAAGCTTGTTTAAAAGCACGGAGCATTTTTTTGTCACTGGGTGAAATGTGTATGCGCAGACAAGTTTACTTTACAATTGTCAAAATGTCATTTTTCGCTGTGCTTACATTTGAAATTGAACTCTTTGCTTGGAAAACAATAAGCTTATAAAACCCTTGAAAGATAAGAGTGTCTAATACATATTCAACGGCGTAGCTGTACAACAACTTATCTCATGTGATTGCTGTTTACTTGTACTCTGGTGCTGCTGTTTAATGTTGCGAAATGACAAGCACTGGATGCTTAAAAACGCCGGAGTAATAAAAACGCACAAAAAATTATGGCTTTTACTAAAAGAGAGAATGCGATATTGGTGCGAAAATATCAGACGCTATAGCTTACTAGTCTGTAACGACTTCTTTTGGGTATAAGATTTTTTGTTCAACAACAGGAACAGGTAGGTAGGTAGGTGTTGAAGGTTCACTTTTATTGTCGGCCAAAAACTTTATGCATTGCTGTAACTATTGATAATCTGAATTACTTATCGGGGAAACTAAAATATATTTGACAAAAGTCGAAAGAAACAAAATCGCAGTTTCAAACCAGCAATTAAAGTTCCGTCCAATTAAGGCTGGCACAAAATAAAAAAAACATAAAAAAACGTTTCGCCGATGGAAATTTTTTGAATCGTTTTACCTTGCATGATTTTTGTTTGCAATTACAGTAGGCCTAATGCTGTAGTCATGTGCGCTAATGTTTCGTGATTCAAAATCGGAAAACGTTGATTTAGAATTCCACATTTAAAGTTTATTCTGGAGTATCAGGAAAGTGTTTGCTGGTTAGCCTACGTAGTCGAATGATCGATTTGCAAAATACATTTGATATAAATTTGATTGTAAGAAAAAGCAACCCAGGTTGATTTAATGATTAAACGCATAGGTTGCTTCCTTACGTTCAGAAATATTTACAAAACGAGACGTAGTTACGTTCCATAGATTTACAAAGACATTGTTTTGCAGTAGAACTTGAAAATAATTGCAAATTATTGTTATTACATGAAAATAGTTTGATTGTGAGCGAACTGATTTTGTTTTTTGTTGCATCTTTAGTTCTATCCCTTACATATTTTTACCATAGTCATAAATGATAATTGGGTCGAAAACTAATAATTTTTAAAAAGTTTTACCGGCTCGTGGCAAGCGACAATTTTTTGGTCCACGCTTGTTTTATTTTCCTTTTTATTGATCAGGTAAAACCCAATTATTACGGTGATTTATTGTCGAGTCGGTCAAATATCTACAAATTTTCCATCTGAAATCATTGTTCTTAAATACCTATGCATATTTTTAAATTAAACAAACTAAACATGATGTAGATCCATAATTTCCAAGTAAAACAACTTCACGATAAAAAATGTGATTAGACAAAGATTGATCAATTAATGAATTATTTAATAAGTCTACGGCTTTAGACTTGCCTACTTTTCACGTTTTTCATTACACCGTCCAATTTACATTACGTCATACACAAATTGTAATCGAAAAAAGTGACATGTAAAAAGTCTTGCTGCCGTAAAAGTTTTGATGCAAAGCAATATCTTGTTTGACGATTTATTCGCAGCTAAAAAGAACAATGTTTGCTGCTCAAATTTCGATCACAGCTTAGACGAGAGTTTCAAACCTAAGTTTGTATAAATTTAAAACCACACTCGTTGTTGAGAACTTAGTGAGTCAGCTGAACAACTGTTTTGCTTGAAATCTTATACTTGACCTTGATTACTTCCCGTCAATCATTACTCCCAGCCAATGGCGTAGCCACGGGGGGGGCGGTATATGCCCCCCCATTGAGCCTCAAATGACGTTATACTTACTTCTTTTTTTAATATTTATTTCGAGGTGCATGATGCTTTGTCATTGATAATCTGGTTTTGTAATTATCGTAGCGTTGTTTCCTGAATTTTGTTCTTTGTTGTTATGCTTAATGAAGCAATGACGCAATTTTATTAGCAAGGCAGTGCTGCTCCTGTGCATGCACCTGCCTCGGCCCCTCAAACCTTCCGTAGAAAAAAAGCTAAACGATTTTAAGCAAAAATGGTGTACGTACTGTAGCTCAAAAAAGAACTAAGTCGCTAATATTTGAATATTGTTTTACCAGTTTCACCAGAAAGCATTATTCCTTTGACTTCCTCACAACAATCGTGCCTTAACTGCCTTCGGCATTTCTGATTTTAAACATCTCTCTTAAAATTTGAGGCCATTCTTTGTTATTATACAACCAGTGGGGGATGTGGGGTATGCTGCGTATGCATTCCCCCACCAGCCATTTTCAACAATGTTTTGGATGAATAAAAATTTTTTCTTAATTTCAAACCTATTTGTAACAATTTGCCTTAGCCGCCTTAAGCGCGCATAATCGAAATTGTGCGAACAAAATGCATCATATTTGGTGAAGCACTCAAAGTTAGGGACCAAAATTTGACAACTTTCTTTAAAAACTGTTCAAAAAGCACTAAAACGGCCATTGCAGTATACAAATTTTCAAAACTTTTCCGGGGGAGCACGCCCCCGGACTCCTCTAGAGTCGGTTTTGTTACTTAAGCTGCTTAAAATTAAATCTGCCGAAAAAGACTACGCTTGAAAAGTAACGAAAATTGGTGCCCCCTTCCTGAAAAAAAATTCTGAATACGCCCCTGACGCGAAAACATTTTTCAAAAGGCTTATTTACGCCCGTTTCCAGGTCTAAACGTCTTTGTATTTCGTTAACATTCAAACTGATTAAAAATTACATCTACCCCACCAAAACTTTGTGGATCCGCTCTTGTATACAACGTATGGTCAAATGTGACGTCATTCTCAAAACCCCCCATTGCAAAATCCTGGATACGCTAGTGCTCCCAGGGATGTAATCGGCGTAAAATCAAGTGCTTGACGATAGCAGTTTCGAAATATGGTAGGCCTAGGTGGCTGCTAATGCAAACAGACAAACTTATTTATAGTTGCTTTGCACTTTCTTTCTAGATCGGTTTTTCGGCACAATAGAACGATTAGCATCAGGAGCGTATATAGAGGGAAGGGGGAGCATTGTTCCATGCCCCCATCCTTTTGACTTTGCCATTTAATAATAAAGAACAAACGGTGCTAAGTGACTGAAATATGTTAGACTCTTTTGATGGTTTTTGTAGTTTATGACCCCTCTTTTCAAATTTTTCGCTTCGCCACTGCCTAGCAAAATACAATTGTTACTTTAGTTTTATATTGATATTTCAGGGGCATGCCCAGGAATTCGAAGGGGGGGGGGCGCAATTGAAAGCCGTCCGTTTTCTGCCCAAAGTCAAGTGAAGAGCAAAAAAAAGGTGAACACCTCCGCAGATGTCCAATTTTCCGCCCAAAGTCAAGTGAAGAGCAAAAAAAAGGTCATCACTAGGGAGATTTTTTATTGACTTAAAAATCTCAAAAAATTGACCTTATTTTATCAAAAAATTGACTTTATTGACCTTACGAAACAATGAAATGAAAGAACCAGTCCATAAGAAAAAAACAACACCAAAGTCACTTCAGTTAGTGCTTAGAATTATAATGTACGCACATATAATTCAAGTGTTTTGCTATTCGCTGTATTGCAATCTTTGTAACATCAAAGTATGCTCGAATAACTAATGCATTGTCTTTTCCATTCTAATGTTTTTGACTACCGGCACGTAGCGACAAAAGTGTGTAACAAATGAAAACACGACGAAAAGCTTATTTTATCATAAACCAATTTTGCTAAGATTGCAATCTTGCAAAGCTGTCTGAACGGATCTTTGCAATCGAAATCGATCAAATCACATCAAACATTACATTAATAAATTAAGCATGTGTAAAACTGTAATACTGGTAACAGTCTTGCGACAGCATACACCTCCCTGGTACCACCAACAGTTACGAACCTCCATCTCTAAATTATCTGAGTCATCTCTTTTTGAGTATAAAGTAGAAACGCGCAATAAAAACAAGAAAGCAAAAATTGACCTAATAAAAAAAATATTGATCTAAAAAACAAAAAATTGGCATTTATTGACATTATAACTTCATCAATACTGACCCTACGACCGTAAAATTTTGTTTCTACATTTTTAGAGTTGTTTTCTACATCCAAAAAAAAATTGGCTTTATTGACCGTGAATCGCCCTAGTCATCACGCTTTCAGATTGTCCTATATACGTATATCACCTTTACACCACGAAAGTTTTGTGAGTTTGTCTGCGAGAGGGGGCGGCCCCTCCCCCTAGATAAGCCCCTTATTTATCAGTGTTTTGCGGAAGGCACTAGAATAAACGAGGTATTCTGGTCTGTAGAATAAAATTTGAAAAAAAGTAACCAAAATCACGCTTGATTGACAGGGGTGCAAATCTATGTGGAGCATTGGGGAGATGATTTCGCAAAATTGACCATTTTTGGATATTGGGGGGAATGATTTAGCAAAATTGATCATTTTTCGTTATTGGAGGGATGAAACTGGCTCGTATGGGAAATTTTCCACTTCCATGAAATATCTTGGAGGGGATGCAGCCAGATTATTGGAGGGATACTTTCCCCCATTCCCCTTGGATTTGCATCCATGTTGATTGAATTTCCGAAAAACATTGGCAAGTCACGTAACAAATTTGATCCTACAGACCAGAATACTTCCTCTATTCTAGTGCTTACCGTGTGTTGCTGCCCCGTGTTGCTTGCAGACGTAACAGTTTTCGTTCTTACAATTTTTACTAAGTCAGAGGTATTAGCTAAAAACATACCTTTCAAGTGACTGATATACAATTATGTTATTGATGCATCAACGTCGCTTATGGGACGAAGATTAAGTTTTTTTATCGTTATTTGGCTAAATATTTTTTCTCATAATTATTATAATTTATGTGAAATATTCAACAAAAACACGATACATACAGCACCAATACGAACAGAATTCGATTGCATTTACAGCAGTTTCTACCATTCGTTATTTCCTGCTTGGCAATGCTGTACGGGTGTTCAACATTCGGTGATTTCGGTCCTGTTGTTACAACGCAAGAGCCGAATCTATTTGTCGGCGCAAGATCTTCTGATTCACGTGACCCCAAGCAACAGATGTTAAGTGTTTCATATCATTGCAAAAGAACTTTGTCAATAACTCGCACCTTTTGATAAGGTTATTTTATTTTTTACGAAGTGCTTATGGAGTGTTACATAATGGGAGGTACAAGAAGTTTCTGTATGGGAAAGGGAGGTCCGTTTTTGAGATGCCTTGATGGGTGTTAAATGCAGCTACCATCAAGGCAATTTTGTTGACTTTGCAGTAAATAGTTGTTTATCTAAGCAAGTGTTTTGTGGTTACTAAACCTCACTTTTGATGACGTCAGTAACTTCGTATATTGTTTCATTATGGTTTCCTCTCAAAAATGCCGCTTGATAAAAGTTAAGCTTAACTGTAACGCAATTACAGTTAAAGAATCAGGAAAGTGAACAGTGGAAATCAAAAAAAGAATCAGCGCAACAAAGACAAAATTTTACTAACATTAACTTAAAATCCTCACGCAGCTTTATTTAAGTGTAATTTAGCTCAGTCGCCAAGAACATTGTTGTTGGTATGGGAGGTCTGGGGTTTGGTTCCCGCATCAGTAGAATCGGATACAGTGCCGCCGCTGCGACGTTTTTACGTAGTCGTGTTGCTCAGGCGGAAAGCCGCGGAGATGGGCCTCGCCTTCCACTTCGGCGTAAAACGCGCGTGTATATAAAAAGATTGGAAATTTTTTAACAAAAATTTCTTCGTTGCATTTGCCTGAGTCCGCAATTTCATCGGTATCCAAAAATCGCAAAAAGTTTAAAACGGACGTATTTTAAGAGGATTCACCGGCATTTGATAACGTGGAGTTCCTGAAATTACATTGCTACAAAGGTTACCATCTGTACAGCAAACTTTCCTTACTCCTTGCTCATATCGATGTCCACTGCAGTCTGAGTGCTACATGGCTGAAACAGGCTTTCGTTAACTTGTCACGCGTATCAGCATATCTAGGGAATGTAAAGGTTTGTTTTCAATTCATTCCTTATTTTGTTTTGCAACACGGTTACACGCTAATCTGGTAAACATCGTATAACTAAATGTAAAAAGGGATTATCGGAAAAGAGTATTTATTTTAATTCTGCAGACTTATTACGTCAGCGTAATATCAGCGTGTAGTATCAGTCGAATAGCTTGCGATGACCTCGTGAAACAAGATGAAATTACCTGAACGATAAGCTGTTATGATAAAGCGGCATTGCGGGTAACATAACGCTCCAGTTATCACGGCAGTGGCCCGCTGTTGAGTCAGTCGCAGAGATCGTAAAGATGAAGCTTTAAAATTAGCGTTGTGCTTCAAAACAAATTTGCAAGTTTTTGCTAGTTACAAGCTTATTTTTTTTGCTAGGAAAGATAAAAGGTCTTTGCATATTATATAATTATTCAACTCATTAATTGAACGAGCAGAGTATTATTATTACAGTTGATAAAAGCGAATAATTCAATGTTTATAGCTGCAAATGCTTAAAGCACATCGCAAAATGAATCGATGATCATTACGTCTGCAGACCCAATCCTGCAAAGCAATAAATACAAAAAAAATGGTTAGTGCTCAGCCTCATGAGGATTTATTATAATGTAAGTGGAACAAAACAATAAGTTGAGGAGGAAATAAAACGCCACATCCACACGACGTTTGATTTTTACTCAAAACGGAATGAAAAAGTTGCTTACTTAAATTTTGACCCAAACGTATTTGTAGCGATTCTTTATCTAAACTGCAATGCCAAAAATTTGTAGCCCTCAGCATGTAGCAAACTAAAAAAAAGGGCTAAACATCTGAGCAAAAACTTGGAAATAATCAGATGATCTGAGCCTCATAAATTCGTGCATGCACAGCATCTCACTCTGCATTCCTCTTCCTTGTGAGAACGCGGTAAAAACCAAATCAAAATCACGTCATGGGAGCTATGGTAAGCCTTGCAGTAACAAAGTGACAATCCTGCTTTCGCAAAAAAAAATACTCTGTTTGAGAAGTTTAAAGATGAAGCTGAGCCTAGGCGAGAAACCAGACTGATTAATATGATTTCGTGAAAACGACGGCATTTGTGTATTTCTACTTGCACGTTTAAGCAATAAATACACTGTAGCCTAACTACACCAGCATTTTGAAAAAAATAATACGCGTTTGAAAGTCTCAATGAAAAAAAAATGCAAAATAGACTATAAAAAAAAATCAAATCAAAAAATCCAAAATTTCAACCTCACTATGTTTTAGTTGTGAGCAAAGTTATGACGTTTAAGGTGCTCTTTTTTTCAAACTAAATGGTTAAATCCACGTTTTTTTTACCTTAAAATAGTAAACTTTAAATAGCATTGTGAAGAAACAAAACATCGCATTTACGCCAAATCTGTTTACCAAGACACTTCAGACAAAAATGTGTCAGCAAACAAAAATGTTAGCAGGAAATTATGACAAATATTGTACAGTATTTATTTACCGTGGTCTACATTGCAGAGGTTATAGGATTAGGTAGAGATTCGATAAGTGCTAGTTGGTATTAATGTCAGAAATGATGTTGGCTTGAAAAAAGTTGATTTAAGTTACCACTTTTCACAATTTTGGAAGGCTTCCACAACCTTTTCGACAAATGTGCTACGGTAGTTGTAAACCAGCAATGGCTCATTTCTTTTCCGCCTCATTAGTGCTTTACTTGACTGGACTCTTCATGCTGAGAACAAACGCAGTTGGTAAGAACGATAGAAATGATCATAATTCAGTAGTTTTACGTAACAACTACGGCTAACTCAAAGTGGTTGTTATTTAAAAATTGTGGAGCCTAAATTACATTGAATTTTATTGCCGTTGTCATTCATCAAATATTTTTGCGAACCAACTTGTTTATATGTCGTTTATCTTCTAGCTTTTTGAGACGCTGCATGTCTAAATTCGGTTCATGATCATAATAAAACCACCGTGATTTAAACGAAATCTCAGTGGGTACTAAGTGAAACCTAAAAAGTTTTCATTTACTTTGTAAACCGCAAAAATGTTTACTTTTAAGTTGCGGTCGAGCCAATATTTGCTAAGCGGCGACTACACAGGCCCTTGGGTAGTGAAACGGAACCGGTTGTTTTCTTAAAACCGATTAGCCGGATTATTTCACGGTTAAGTATCGAGACTAAGCAAATGCTTTTGAGCCTTGAAGGAATAAAAGATCTTGTTTACACTGATTTAATGGACCTCTTAGCCCACACCTGCAGACTGTGTTTTGACAGTCATAATTAACTGCGAGTGAAATATGATAAATTATAAAAACAAACTACTGTATTGTCAAAATGTTGAATAAAAAAATTGAAGCTGTTGGGACGTGTTTGCAATAACTGATTCCGATGTTTTGTATCATGCAAATATGCAGTTCGCACGTTCGCCGTCAAAACTTCGGCAGCTTTCAATCGTGCTGAAAACTTGTGGTTTTATTTTGTTTTGTTTTCTGTTCGTACTCGTCGCTCGTGGAACAAGCATAACTAAGTGAAAGGAATAAAAACAAACTGCGTTTCCTGGAACCACTTGTAGCGGTTTAAGTTTAATTAGCTTAACAAAGAAGAAAAGTGTACATTAATCGTTAGTTGATGTCTCTTACGATTTTCTTTGTGCGGTCTCATTCAGACTATGACTATGACTATGACTTACGAATGTTAAAGCTTTTGCGTACAATATTATGCAAATTTCTTGTTGCAATTTGATAAGTTTTGCCAGTATTTTGGTCTATACGAAAAACAGTTTTTCGGTATCAAGTACGCCTATATTAGACTTGCACTTTGAAATAAGTTAAGTTCCTAGTTGTCATTTTCTATGAGAAATAAGCGTAGGGATGAATTTGAGGTAACGACATTAAAGTAGGAGGTCTACCTTTCAAGCAGTTTGCCCAGTTGATAAAGCATGAAACGTGTCTGGTCTACGCTCAAGAGCAGACAGTAATAATTTCGTTTTTTGTGAATAGACAAAGTGTACTGGTGTTGTGGGGGATTCTACGTATTGCATTGCGTACAACACGGTACTTTGGATAATCAGAGCAAAGCTGTAAAAAAATGAAAATGTGCTGAGCGAAGCATGAAAAATTTTGAAACAGTAAATTTGCTTTGCAGAAATATGTCGGCAAAGACCAGCCGACTTTTACTTTATGTTGGATGGTTCACGAAGTGTACGTCCGAGCAATTTCGTGTTCATGAAAAATTACGTAAAGGAGTTCGTCGATGTTGTAGATGAGCTAGGACCAAACAGGAATCAAATCGGTGTTGTAAGTATGATTTTTACAAACAACTGCCTCGTTACTGATTTGCTATTGTTGTTTTTTTTCAATTGAAGTTTGCTTGCTCTAGTTTATTTTTCTGTTATTCAGTGCATGGGCAAATTGGACATTGCACAATGCACATAGCCTATTCCATAGTAGAGCGAGGGATTATCGTTATGATGACATGTTTTTCCTATGTTACTCCTAAAAAGAAGTAAGATGCGAATGTGAGGCCAGTACATTAAATAAACGCTCTTTTTTTGGCTTTTATTTTTATTTGGTTGCTTTGTTTGTTATGTATTTTGTTTTTGTAAACAAGTGACGCTTATCAATCAAAGTTACCACTTTTCATGTGGAAAAAGGCTTTCACATCATGCGTTATATAGAATGGAATATTGTGTTTTATATAGAAAATATAGAAGACTAAATAGGGCTTTTGGGTGATAAGTATCATGGCGTGGGCATCAAACTTTTGAACTTATAATGGCGCTAATTGAGAAAAGCTTAAGAAACAAATAAACTACTTATCCTTCGTCAAAACTGAATGGCTCAATAAAAAAATGTTGAAAAAAATAAACTTAAAATTACAATTTACAATAATTTCGATTGTTCTAAAATTTTGTTTTATATATTTTATGTGGTTATGGTGTCGCTTAACCGGGCTTTGTACTATTTTCATAATTATTGTTGATTGAAATGATGTCTTGCTGTTTTGTCACAATGCTTATGCCAGTTGCTTCAACTCACAATATTTGCCGAAAAGACTTTTAATTCATAGTATCGTAGTCAAAATCAACAAAATAATAATGGTTATCTAGATTACCGCACCGTAGAGTGCTGTAACCTATCTCGATTTTAATTGTCTTTTCCGAAGAATTCAGCAATGAATTGAAAATGCAAGTGTTTTGAACGAGACTGCTGGAGGTCAGCAGTCACTCGAATGTGTCAAATGCAATTGGTTCCAGCAATGAATCGATCCCGTCATGAAGAAAGCACCAGAATATCAAGCATCAAAATCATTGAGTTTATACTACTGTGGGGAAAATAAGTTTTGCTGGGGCACAACAATAGGACACCTAGCTTAAGTTGGACTATCAACCATTCAAATTACAACCCCGCGGCTTATTTAGTTACACGCAGTAGAGGCATTTAACTATCAAAATTCACAAGCAGTGCAAAGTAAGTTTGCTCTTCTAAGCTATGTAAGTCGGTATCTTGGTTTTATAGGTTCAGTTTTCAAGTTTAAGTTCCGAAGAGATTCCGTTGAATAAATATACTAACAAGGATGACTTAAAGCAAGCGATTGATGATATTACATACATGCAAATGGGTAAGCACAAAAATAATATTTTTCATACGTTTGTAAAGTTTGAGGGAAACATGCCATGTTTTCTGGTTACTTAAATATAAGTTTGTTTTATTTAAAACAATTGATTTCGGACGGATTTATACGAAACTGCCAAGTAATAGTAAAAGAATTGAGACTGAAGTTTATTTTTCAAATTAGCTGGAATTTTTTTGTTTTGTCTAGGAACGATGACGGGAGAAGCATTGAAGTTTTTTGTCAATGTAGTCTTGCAGCCTTCTCATGGGTCCAGACTGCATCAGAACGTATCGACTCTGCTGGTCATCATGACTGATGGCAAGTCACAGGATTATAGCAGAGGAACTCTCTCCGAATATCAACGCATTGCTAAAGTAAATCCTGGCATGGAAATCGAAGTTAAATGCACTTGATTCTCGGGGTATAAGATAGCACGTTTGCTTTTAGGCGAGAGCAGTGTTACCTCTAAACTGTGCGCGTGCGCGCGCGCACACGGCTTTCAGAGACTACACACACGCATAAATTCACCGCGCGCAGACATATCATGTTGAAGCAATGTTCTCGGTTGGAAAGTTGAGGAAATTCGTTCTTGAACTTGCTAAAAGGACGCATTTTTTCGTAGAATGTACCGTGAGCGAAGAATGTACCAGCAGTAACACCAACAAGACAAGTTACGTTACGTGTTTTCAATAGCTGCCAAAATCATGGGTTGTTGCACAAACGTTAGTCATTTCTAAAAAAGTGCGCACTTGCCAAGTTTCTGCGCTAACAGACTACAAAAAATTAGAGGAAACATTGGTCTAGAGACTGAAAATTCACTCCCGTTTGAGTCGCACATGGATTTTATGAGTGTCATTTATAACCATTTTGCTTGGCCCTCAGAACCAAGCTATAGCAGACTGCAGAAAGGTCTTGTAAAACTAATTGATGTTTTGGATTCAATGTACTGACGACGTACGCACTATAGCTGCATTGCAAACAGGTGTTTTTTTACGTAGTTCGAAAATTGGCTTTGGCCTCAAATACTTTTGAAAACATTTTGCAGATAAAATATAATCGGTATTTTTATTTCAAAGTCAATTTGCAAATATTTGCTGTTTGATACAAAATACTTTGGAAACAATTTTTCAAACCAAAACAACTGCAATGCAGATTGATAAATTCATTGTCTTCATTTTCAACTTTTTGCAATCACAAAGTTATGGACCACTTGTCCCATGTAGTGAATCCAGCTAAGACCCAAATTGGTCTTACAATGCACAATAACACAGTAACTGTCTCGGAACTCCTTAAAAAAAGTCGATCCGGCGAATTGGTTTTGTCTTTCCAACCCTGCCTCAACTAACTTTCTGTTACAGGTATTTCGTACATACTGTATCAGCTCATAATGTTACTTAAACAAGAACTTGAAAATGTTTGTGTTAATGACGTTTTAGGGAATGGCGTAATCGCTCTAATTGCTCTCTTCTGTATCTGCTCCAAGTTGGGAAAATTGATTACCCCGACTTTGACTCTTCGGTTGTCGTCTAGGCCCACATCATCTCCCAAATATTGCAAGACGCTGCTTCTAGGGTAACAGTAATTTCGTTTAGAATAAAGGAGTTGAAGTCTTTGCTATTGGAATCGGCAAACGAGCAAATCGTCCAGAACTGCTGGAACTAGCATCCATACCAAAAGATGATCACGTTTACCAAGTTGCGCGCTTTGAAGATATCGAACAGCTTGAATTAAGGACGACTCAAGAATCAATTTGTGGTAATTTTATTTCAATATACGGTAGTTGCTGCACAGACTTCAATTGCGGCGTACACCATCTACAGTGCATCAGCAGTTGTAACATTCAAAAACTTAACACTTTTCTTCAAGTTGTTGGTGAGTTTTTGCCAGCAATCGTTTTGGCAGACATTATTACACCTCGAAAATAACAACATTGCCAGAAAGTTAGTTTGCTTGGTAAAAATCTTGACAGTTTACAATGGGTGTAGTTCTTCATCTCCTCGCAAACCCACAAAACCTGTTAACAATAAGAGCAATAAACAACAATTTTACGATAGAATTAACGATGAATTGATTTTTTAATGGACACTGCTACCATTTTTGTGTTTTTTTTTTAAGTTTTACTTATTTGGCAATTTTTATTTCTTTATTGTTATGATTACGTTTGATGAGAAGATTTTCCTGATATCTCTATAGACTCTATTTCTCTAATCAAACGTAACCACATCAGGTAATAAAGAAAAAAGCCTAACAAATGGGAGAATAAGCTAGGATAAAAATTGCCAAATAGAATAAAACTTTTAAAAAATGCAAGAATAGTAGTAACGTGCATTAAAAGATCAGTTCAACCTTAATTTTGTGGTAAAGTTGATATTTAATGCACTGATCCATGGCATCAGATTAACGCAACTACTAATGCAAGTAACCGGCTGTTTCACGTAGTGGTAAACGACATCGGTACGGGAGGTGTGGGGTTCGATTCCCGGACTGGTCATATTCCACGCAGTGCCGCCAATAGCTTACCCATTGCTGCGACGTGTTTTCGGAGCTGTGTTGCCCATCAGGTACTAAATGGCAGAGATGACCCTCTTCACTCGTTACACGCTTCGTCGTAATACCGCGATCACAGTATAATGGAGATTTGATTTTAATTTGACAATTGAAATAAAATTGAATATCATATTTCAAGCATAAGCAAAACAATTTTTTGATGAAACTGCTTATAGTTTGTTTGCACAGAGTATAATACTTTTGCTTCGTCAGATGAAGACGAATGTGCATCGGATACTCACAATTGCGAACACATCTGCTCAAACACTGAAGGATCGTATGTTTGCAGTTGCCGTGAAGGATACGAATTACACGACGATCAACGGAGCTGTGTTGAAAGTACGATACTGCAAATCAGGGTTTCCCAAATTTTTTTATAAACATACCTCTAAAACAATTTGAAAAACTCAGCGTACCACTTAGCACAAAAATTACTTATACTTACGAAAAACCTTTCAAGGTGGCATTACTTGTCACTGAAATATTAGTCTTATGTTGCACTTTAAGCTGCCAAAAGCGATTGATCTGACTTAAAGCAAAGCAAAATCTATAAAGCTTCATCTGCACACGCTCTGGCCACCGTTTCTCTAATCGCTTGCAAATAATTTAGGCTACTACAGTTCACATGTAATCTACTCCTCAACCAGTCAACGGTGATTAACGCTAAGCTATAAACGTAACAGCCCCGACACTCATCGCTCATCACAGCAAAACTTGCCTAGTACTTCTGCACAAAATACCTAGCACAGCCTAGGTCAGGGGTTCTCAAAGTGCTCCGTACGCAGCCCCTGGGCTTTGCGAGACAAACCCAGGGGCTCCGCACTCAAGAATCAACATCGATCCCTAACTACGTTAGGGATTAGAGAAGGGGAAAGGAGCGGGAAATGATACTCGGCAAGATGAGAACAAAGGTCTTCACCGAGGATTGTCGCCGAAAAGCGCTCTGCGGAAGAGCAGAGATTTTTTTTGAGAAATTACCCTTACAAAATTCGTTAATAGGGCTCCGTGCCAAATTTTAAACTCAGCAAAAGACGTCTCACCTCAAGAACTTTGATCTTGTGCAAGTCACCTGCTCCTTGCCAGCTTACGTACATTATTGCATTATGTTAATCGGCAATCTTTATGAACCTGGTCCTTTCGGGTTACTTTTTAAGTCGCTTACGTTCATACGTATGTCACACCCACAAAATAAATTTTCATTTCTCTCTGCGGAAAAGTGAAACAAAAAAGCGATTTCATTGTAGCACGCTCATGATTTTGAACACTTCATTGTCTATAGGACTTTACTGATTTGAGTTTTTTCGTTGCGGGCGAAATCAAGTCTTATGTGAACTTGGCTTTACATTCATTTATTAATAAAGAAAATCAAGAAGTTTCTGAATTTTTAGGCGTACCACCTGCAAATCCTTCGCGTACCACAAGCGGTGAATAATTTTTCAAGTATTTATAATTAATCAAAACGCTTTTGCCAATTTGGACGCTCGTAACTCAAATACTTTGGATGAACATTTATCTTTATGCAAGCTTTTCTGGGACGAATACGTGGAATTTCGTTAATTCATGTTTCAAAAAATTTGCTGTCTCCATGTAAAATTGAGAAACCAATTATCTTCATGGGTTTCTTTCAATTGTTCAACTCATTACTAAGAAATCCCTGCCAAAAGTCAAAAATTAGAAACGCAAAATACAATTATTTCTAAAATGAAATAAGATCCGTTGAGGAATTGAACATTAAAATATTGTCTTCTAGTAGTTCTGTTCATGCGTTTAACAAATTTACACAGTAGTGCCTCATACATCTTTGCTACGCCAGCATTGACCGCAATATAACTACAGCATGCTATAACTCCTTTCTTATCGGCAGTTTGTTGCATCGGTAAATCTTGTTTTGATCTTCTGTAGCTGATCAAGGCCAGCGATATCGTGTGCCTTAAATCTTGATTCAACCAATTTAAAACTTATGCGAACATTACTTCAAGCAAGAAGCTGATACATTGCGCACAGAGCCCTGAAACTAACTACGTTATAAACTTACAGTCAAGTGAGAACTAGGCTGTGGGTTGTTGCGAAATAGATTTGTTTCGTTGCACCCTTTGCAAACAACTGCTTCGTGAAGCGCTTTTAATTTTTCTCAAACCTAACATCGAGTAAGAACTTGTATTTTTGCTACTTGTGAGCTACAACACTACATACGTTTTTCAGGGGTTCTTTTTTGCGTAGCCTGATTGGTTCGGCTCACTGCCAAGAGCGATTGTTTATGAAAGTTGGAGTTTTTAAATGGCAACACACTTGAAGACTAAAATGAGATGTTATTAACAAAACAGCGCCATATTCTTATTTTTTAAACAAAACATTTTATGCGTGGATTAGCTGGAGCATTTTTAGTTTCTGCTTCCTTGCAAGGTCCAAGCGGAACCCAAGAGAGTCTCTAGCTTTTATGTCACTTAGGTCTACCTCTGGTTTCAAAACGTAGAAATTGCCTAACTCAAGGGGAAAAAATTATAGTAATGTAGTAATTTTAGTAAACCCATTCGGCTTATCAAAAAAAAATAGAGATTGTTAAACTTAGTTAAAGCAGCTTATCTCCTGTGTGACGTTATTAAGTTGAAATGATTATGTAGTATCAAGTTAAAATGATTAAGTTGAAATGATTATGCAGTATCAAGTTGAAATGATTAAGTTGAAATGATTATGTTATATGTGTTGTAACTATTTGTTATCTTGAATAGGTGTGCCACCTGCACCGGTTCCAAGTCGACTCTGGCCTACAAACATTACCCATACGAGCTCAGTGATCCGCTGGGAAGTAAATGGAGTCATCAATGATGATGCACATTACATTTTGGGATATCAGAGAGCTGATGGAGAAGGGGAGAATGAAGTGATCAAAATAGAAGGTGAAGCATTTAAACAAGTTTCTAAGTACTGTACTTGTCATTAACGGATCCAGGGGGAGGGGGGACAAAGAAGCTCAAGCCCCTTTCCCTCCAAACTACCTTGATAAATTTCTAGTTCAACATATTGCTATATTGATTCTTCTACTCTTTTAAATGTAGCCAAACGCAAAGTAAGCATTGTTTCGATTCTTAATCCTCCTCCCAAAAAAATTACTGAATCCACCCTTGCTCATCAGCGCCGGGTTTTGACAAGAGGATGCTCTGGCGTATTTTGTTTTGATTTACTGTTAGTGACCCATCGCTAAAAAATTAGCTCTTTAGTGATTGTGTCAAGGCCAGTAGGCTTCAACCTGCAAAGGTTGTAGGTAAATCCCGCGCTGCATTTTATGTGAAAGCATATAAAAAATGATTTTGAAATGAGTGTAAATATAAAAGCCGAATGTGGGCCTAAATGTTTTGACGCGGACCAGTCTTCTCACTACTGTAGCACTTAAATGCAAACAATCAAAGGTACAACTTTCGTCAGTTTCATTTAGAAATTCAGGCTATGCCCTTGATTTTGAGAAGAAATTAACTTTCCGTTAACTGTATTAGGTTGCGACTAAGTTAAAAGTTTTAAGTCGAATTTTCATGGTCATGAAACTTCGATTACAAAATGTTTTATTCGCAAGACTTGAAGTGTGTTTGTAAGCGATTATGCCTGCACAAACAGATAAAACATAACCGAACATGAGAGTGCACCATGATGTTTCGCTGTGTCCGGTCTTTTGATGAACTACCACGTCTTTCATTATTGGCCACCACTGCGAGTAGGCTGCATTGTTTCACTAGAAATTTATCCTCTTTTTTTGCAATTGAGTTACGGGGTTGGTGTAACAAGCTCGTCAAGGTGTTGCCTGCCGTCTGTCTACCTCTTTGATGAGGAAAAAACCCGTTAAGTGCCTTTTTTAAAGGCAGTACAAGCTAACTTGTCGGCTCGCTTTCAACACTGTTCCTTTGATGCTGAAGATCAAGAAGGGAAGCTGTAAATACCCATGGTTTGACCCAACTCGGAATCGAACCCGAATCTAACGCTGCAGAAGCAGACCTTGTATTTCCTACCGGCCGTTTGATAAGTAGTTGAACCTTGTGAGTCGATTAAACAGTACATCGTAGTCAAAAAACGTGTTGCTAAAACAAATTTGCACCGAGTTGCTATGAACTTGAGTATTTTTATGTGAATACGTTACAGTCAAATCAATGACCAAACTGCCTTACTTTTTAAGAGCTGACAATATGTCTTGAAATTCTTTCAACTTAATAGCTTGTTTTATTTATTATCTGATCTTCAGAGAGAAGATGAAAGTTGTGAGTTTGATAGAGTCTATAAATATGTTCTCTTTAAATGAGTCACTACTTGTAGACTTTTTATAAAGCAAGTTAACGGTACCCTTGTTTGCACGCTATTGCCAATTCTATAAAAGTTTAACGGTCACTTTGAGAATATGATGAATGTCCATCCATTGTTTTTGCATTCCGTGATGTTTAAAAATTCACGATCCTTGATTTTACTGTAAAGGCAAAATGAAGCTATTTTCAAATTGTTCAACAGGAAAATTTAGCAATAAATCGGGGAGACTGCGAAGTGAGCGTGCTGAGCTCGTCGAGTCAGCAGCCACTCGATACATATGTTAAATGCAAACGGCCTTAGCCGTGAATCAAACCCGTAGCGTAAGATCTATATCACGCGCGTGATACCAATCAGTCTTGTATCTGACAACTTGGTTAATGGTTAATTTCTGATTTTTTTTTGCGATTATTCGTTTCGGTATCCCTGAAAATCTATTCACGAAAAATTTTTCGGTGACGATACTCATGACTTGTTTTGTTTTGAATGTTATAACTGATCATTTCGCTTTGGTGATATTAAAAATTCTCTTGAAATTGATGCCATGGCTATCTTCCCTTCCTCATTACAGTATTTTCAAGGCGTCAAGATTTTCTTTGAGCTTCAAAAAGAAAATCGAAATCTAATCTTCATTATACTAGCAGTATTGCATCGAACTGTGCAACTAGAGGCGGGCCCAACTCCGCGACTTAGCGTCTGGGCAACACAGCTCCGAAGAAACGTGGCAACGGTAACGAGCCGTTGGCCATAGCTTCTTTGAGTTTCTTCAACCAAATTTTGAAATAAATTTGTATCGTCCTGTCTCCTCAAAATCTGCTGCTGAAAGAACCGGTTTCTTTATTGAAGCTTGTGCTCAAATTTTAAAAGCGTTCCTGAAACCGTCCAACTATTTATTTAGCAGCAAAAGCATGCGTTTTTTCGGTCGACCCTCGGCGTTTTGTTCTACTGAAGCGATTAAGCAAACCGTTTGTTGCAGGTGGAACAAGAGCGTTTCTTGCTGGGCTTGAACCCTCCACTCGTTATCGAGTTCAGTTGTCGACAGTTACTGCTGACAAGTTTTCTGCGCCAATAGAAGCAACTTTCACGACTCGTAAGTAGTTTTTCTACATAAAAGAAAAAATTACTTTTCTTGCAATCTACCGGTGATTTTCAAACAGTAAATCTCAACAGAAACAAAATTTGTTTGCATGCTTTTTTTTGCAGGTAGAAGAAGAAGAAGTTTATTTGGTTAAACAACGATAATGCAAACGATTATTATGCATCATCGGCCTACGGATAGAAAAAAAAAAACAGCTATTCGATGTAAACACACACAATATAAAATATGCACATTATTGCTTAACAATAACAAGTTAAATAAGTAGACAGCGAAAAAAACAGCAATAACAATGTAAGGTGAGGAGGCGAAGTAAAATTGCGTGGTTTTATTTTATATTTGGCCTAACGTTATTGACCAGGGAGTACCGAAGAACCCATGGGTTATCTAGTCAAGGCACTCCCTTTTTTGTAAGTTGAGCTTTAGCAGTGGCATTTTAAAAAACAAATAATTTTTTACCTAAGAACTTTTAAATATGTGAGATTGGTTTTTGATTTACAGTTTTCATTAGTGAATAGATGGATATAGAAAGCGCCGTACCGCCAGTATACTGCAGATTGTAAATTGCTTGAACACAGTTGCGGAGAATGCTTGCTCTGTTTAATATTGGTTTATTAGGTGTGCTTTGTACTTTTTCTTGAATAAAATTCAATTCAGTTCCTTAAGCTCAGAGCTGGTATCATTCCAAAGACGAAGACCTCGATAGTGTAGTTGTCTTTTGCCTATGCTTTTATTTACCCTCTATCAGAAATATCCAGATTTTTTTGTAAATTTTGTGTTTGTGAATATCGTTTATTTTAGTAAAAGAAAGTTGAAGAGGTTTAGGGAGAAGGTGATGACATACTGGTACATAATTTTAGCAAGTTTTAGTAGATAGATATCATTCAATTTTAGAACATTTAGTTACAACATATGCTTATTGATTACAGTTTAATATAGTTGATGTGGTCCTCATATACTTTGTAAGACGTACTTAGCCACATAGTACTAAACTGGGCAATAGCAAATTAACACAAGAATTTCGCACAAAGAATGAACCTCAAGAGGTAATTACCTCTAGTCTAGGATCCGTAGATGAAAATTGTCAAAATAGCCCAGCACTTGTCTAATATAGTATGTTTTGAAATAATAATGATACGTTTCTATAGCGTTTTCTCCTGACGGAAAGTCAGACCACAAGCGCTTGACAAAATAACAAAAAACGTAATGTTACAGTGAAAACAATAGAATTAAATACAGTAGATATAATCATGAAGGTGCGATGATAAATTTAAAAAAATGGTTCCCGATATTAATTTAAAGTATTTAAATTGGTAAGAAATGTTTACAGCTTGGCTCACAATGTTGAGTGACAAATTAATACTACCCAAGATCACAGTGGAAAAAAGAAAAATTTAGTACAGTATCAGTTAAAGCTTCGGCAAGATTTGCATCAAACTATTAACCGTATAAAATTTCGCATTTTATAAAAATACTGATTGTCAGTTTCAGAGTAATAAATAGCAGTTTGATAGCGTATAATATTGTCAGCAACGTGGCAGAAATGTTGCTTAAAGCACCTTACGATTGTCTCCTACAGAATGCCCCGCGAAATGACGTACCTCACTTCATAACCTCTAAGTGTTTCGTAGCCAACGTCGCACTTTACGTACGAAAAATTGCATCGTATTCTGTGTAAACAGACCGTAAATCTACTATCACCAAATTTCGAAAAAGTACGAGGCACAGCAAAAAATTCGCATCACCAGACCGCAAATAACGGGAGGAGACATGATGTGAAACTACAGATTAGCAAGGTAAGGAGGAGAACTGCCATTTACCACTTTATGCATTTGCAAAAAGATTTTAAATTTAAGCCGATACTGAAAAAGCACCAATGTAGACTCATCAAAATGCGAGTAATATGGGCAGATTTACGAATGCAAAAATACAGAGGTTTTACTGTAGTTTGTATTTTTTTCCATTGTAATTTTCCTTTTTCATTTTTATACGAAAAGCCGATGCAGCGAACTTTGAACTCAAATATGTGATGTGACATAACAATAATTGTGACATAACAATTATTGTTTGTATCAATATTCTTTTTTCATTTACAACATGCTTAAATGGAAATCTATGGACCTTAATATTTGTGTAACTTAATTATAACTCTTCGCAAGCTTTTATTGTCAAGTGTGTAGCACACTACTTATTGATTCTGGGGATGGGGGGGTCATGTTAAAGATCTGTTTTAGCTAAATGCGGTTTTTATCCGATCTGTTGTCGTACGAAATCTTATCCAATTTTTGATCTAAGCAGTTGACGGAAATATCTTCCACAGAATTCGAACGCAAACAATTTTACCATTCATCGATTGTTTTGCAAAGCACCGTACGATTGTTTTTTAGAATGCCGCGCAAAGCGACATAGCTCTATGACGTCTTCTTATTTCGTAGCCTACGTCACTTTACGTACGAAAAATGGAATCGTATTCTATATAAACATACCTTAGTACAGTGGTACTTTGATACCTTTAAGAGTCTGGACTCACAAAACTGCAAGATCAGCATGTTTTCAATCCAAAGCCATCCCTCAAAAAATTCTGAATCCGCCTCTATCATTCTATCTCTTTTAGTTTCTCTTGGTCGAACGAAAGTCCTGCTTTCAAACGCTACTGTTACTACGATTACTGTTGCATGGGCAGTGGCTGGAAGAGACGGTTTGATAGGCTTCGATGTTCTTTATAAAGTGTCTGAAGATGAGGATGCTGGTCTTTCTTCTGATGCAGTAAGCTCATTCTAATATTTGTTAAGCCTATGATTTTGAATGGTTAAATTTTTTTGTTAGTTTGCTAAACAGTAATGTAAAATTGTACGTATAAAGAAAGACTATGGTAGACCATGCAGTGAACGGCTTACTAATTGAACGCTGTGAAAAACAATTCTACAGCTAGTTTCGCGGTTTGACAGCTCATTTGGTAGACTCAGGTGTGAACCTTTGGCCTACTGGTGGCTGAATGGTAGAGAGCAGAACTTTCTATTACAAAGTCTTGAATGTAAACCTAATTCTTCCAGATAAATAGGGGGATTTTTGGTCACAAAAGTCACTTTTTTTGCTAGCTCCAATTGACTCAAAAAGCGTGGAACCAAAATTTTGCGGGTGTGGGGCCAGTATTTAAGGAGTTATAAAGTTACAAAAAGTTACTTTTTGTGTTTTTAGGTTATATTTAATTTTTTAAGCTACAAAGTTTTTTGTCCTATTTTTTGCCCAATTTTCTTTTTTATCTTTTCTTGCACAATTGGAATGGATTTACAATCTGCATAATGCATCAAAATGGTTTTACACTAAACGTAAAGCCCCACATCTTCCAGTAATGCTATGGCATTGCGATGTCAACACTTTGAATTATACATCAAACGCTTGATTAAACGATTTCATTGATTAGTTTTCGTTCAGAACAATACATTTTTTTGAAGATTAGACTGAGTGAAAAAAGAATGGACTGGGGTTATAACATTCCAATCTTTATGACGTGATAGTAGCTTGTAAATCACAATGCCGTATCTACCAAAACCGAAACAGCTTTCCCAGCCTACGGTAGTAAACACCTAATGTTAAAGTTTTCTTTGATTTAAATGAGGGATTTATTTTAACATTCAATAAAAAAAGTAGCGGTGAAAGAGTATCCTACACCAACTTTTGTCTATTTTAAAACCGAAGGGTTTTAATGAACATCGCAGATGAATAGTTGGAGAACTGGTTTTCAACGACGATTGAGGAAAAAAAAAGTTATTAAGGCATGCCTAGACCAAAATTATCAAAATTAACTGAGCAAATTAAAAATTTTTTTTTGAGCTAGAAAACATAAAGCGGTAATTCATATCAGCAAAAAAAGTGGTAAAATGAGTGTTTCTATGTGAAAATTGTAAAAGTCCGTTGGCTGAAAGGAGCGGAGTACCAATTAAGCCCCTAAGCGGCCCACCGGTTTTGGCCAATTCTTTTGCCAAATCTTGGGTGCGCCACTGGTATGAAGCAACTGTAATTGCATTGCTTGATTTTTTTTGAAAAAATGATATGATGGATATTACTAAAATGAGTCGTCAAGAAGTTGCTCCTTCTGCATACAGCTTGCGTTAAAGATGCCCACCAACAACGACTGCAGTAGAACGAAGTTTTTTGATGCTGAACAAGCTATTTGCCAAAGACAGAAACTTTTTACGGAAGAATGTTAAGCACAATATGTGCGCATGCACTACAATTTGAGCACTCATTGAGACTATTTTGTTGCTTTTAGCATAGACTGGTGTTGTTTTTCATATTGTTCTGTTCTTTAGATAAAATCACGTTTTGGTTACTTTTTTGCAAAAATAAAGTCGCGTTTTCAAGTTTTTTAGGTCACAAAAAAATCGCCCCACTGATAAGCGGTCTAACCGCAAACCTTAGTCATAAAATTGGTTTTAACAGCGTTCATTTAGTATGTCTTTAAAAACTCACCATAACAACCACCCTTGTATGTTTAATTGTTTATACGCAGACTAACAACGGCTGTACTTATTTTATCAACCATATCACAATTTTTTAATTTGAATTGCTAACTGCTTGTGGTACTCTATCATTCGAATCTGCAACGTTGAAAGGTTCATTTGAAAATCCTGTTTTGTGCTCATTCAATAGAGTGCAGGCAAATTTGGTGTTACTGTTTTACGCAGCTGCGTAGCGAAAAATTTTGGAAGTGGGGGAGGGGAGACATCAACTGCAAAAAACATCAAAAGAGCCCGGTATATTTCGGTCACTTAGCAAACATTTTGATTCAACCAAAAAAGCAAACTCAAAAAAAGGGGGGCATGGCACAATCTCCCTCCCCCTTAAATATGCGTTTGATTTTATGCTTTCAGTTCTATGCACTTCAATTTGGAGCAGATGTTCGCAGAGCTATTTTGTTTGGACTTGAACCTGACACTGTGTACGCAGTTCGTGTTGTTCCGAGATATGTCAACGAACTTCTTGGAGGGGCGTCGACTCATACTTTAAGAACATGTAAGTTGCCAGTAATCTGAATGAAACCTTTTTCATAAATTTTGACTTTGACACGCATAATTTAATTGCACTTGTGCTAGTCGTCCTGTATTGGTAGTGTTTATAGTGATTTTATTCTGGGCCTGGCAGCGTTGCGTTAAATTAGTTTTCTAGAAATATTTCGGTGGTATTTCGCAAAAAATCGTTTTCCAAGAACGTTTTTTCTGCTTATTCTGAGGTGGTAACTACAGCATAAATCAAGCCTTAAAGCATTGGGCCAACAGTCAAATGCTGAAAAGGCAGCCACGGTAGAAATAGTAGTGTCTTTTAGTGTATTTTAGTTGCACAGTTTATGTACCTGTACAGTACAACAACAAAGAAGGACGTTGATGATACAATTTCAAAAAAACTGGACTGATAGATTAGAAATAAAATACTAATGTAATTTCTACCATTTTACTACAACTATTTGCAGTGATCGGTGAAGATGGTGGAGACAGGGTTGGAAATATCGATTAGAAATTGATAATCGATATCGAGATTCTTTACTTTTTCGTCATCGAATGCAAGAATTCTCTACTTTTTTTTCATTATCGATTGGGGCTTTTCGCTACTTTTTTGCGCGGTAAATCGATATTAATTAATCGATACTTTTTTTCTGATTAAGTTCTTTCAAAAGTTTTTTTTTTTTTTTTTGTTCTTTTTAGTACCCTATCTGTTTTTTGTGGTGTTCGCACATAAATATTTTACTTTACATCCGCATAAGAACAGTTAGCGAGCGGAAAATTCCGTATGCACTGTTATTTTATATTTCATTCCAAAATATATCGAGAAAATGTTTGCTCGTTTGGTCACTTGGTATCGCAGGCCTGGGCCAGGCAGTCCAATGCAGTTGTGAGGCTAATAAAGTGGTTTTTGAATTTTTATTCACCAGCTTTTTTCATTTAAAAGATTACATCTGATACTGGTAGGAATACTTTAGTGCTTCGAACATCGTATAGAAAAAGTTTATAGTCAACAGCATCTGAAATAGGCCAAGATCAAAGGTTGAAAGTATTTGAGAGAAAAAGTGCTATTTGATCTTTTTTATAGTGAAAAGGGAAAAGTGAGTAAGCTTCCTGGTATTCCTGTTTCCTGTTTTAAACTGCCCATCATAATATGTTATGCCTTCGATACCGACATTCTCCATTTTGCCTAACCTGAAGCCCCCCCATTAGCATCAAAATATGTTGACGCTATCGCTGTCAACTGAGTCAGAGAAAAGTATCGATTTGATATTATCGATTGATCGATATTCTCTACTTTTTATTTTTGTTATCGAATGTAGGAATTCGCTACTTTTTTTTGAGGTATCGAATATCGAATTATTCTTTACTTTTTCATTATCGATTTCCAACCCTGAGTGGAGAGTTAGGCTTATTGTATCTACAGTGTAAGAATTATGCTACATCATGTCTATTTCTGTCTTAAACACATTATCTTATTTTAATATTCAAGAATATTTTCATATTTATTTATGATATCGTTTAGTAATCAAAAAATCAAATTTTCATATTAGGCTACTCACAGTATAGCGCCGAAGCGTGTAACGAGTGGCGGGACCATCTCCGCAACTTAGCGCCTGGGCAACACAGCGTCAAAGAAACGTCGCAGCGGTGGCAAGTTGTTGGCGATACTGTGCCAATTTGACCGGCCCGGGAATCGAATCCCAGACCAACCGCACCGATAGCATGTGCTCAACATGTGAGCTAACCGGCCCATTCCGTTTAATGATTACACCCTTTATTTTATCTTTAGTAAAGTTGGTCGCTCCTTACGTTTTCATAACACAAACTACCTTGTCAACTATATCAGTGAGATGGCAGATCAAACAAAAATATCGTATCACTTCCTGGAATGTTATATATTATTCACAAAGTGATGCCAGCAACAGAAGGGTATGAAAGCTTTGTGTTGTTCGGAATCTGTGGAGAAAAATCATTTCAGAAACCAAAGTACAGTAAAATTACGGAAGAAAATTTAATGAGCCACCTCCATACGAAAACTATAACATACAGGTTCCAAAATTTTAAAATGACCGTAAACTTATCCTTGCTGTCCGCATAAGAGAAGAAATATCAGCATAAATTTCTTTGTGAAATGTATAAGCTGGATTTGGAAGAGTAAGTTAATTCTCAGCTATTGACGACTAATTATTATCCATAACCCTTCGTTGCTTCGGCCAATCTTGGCAAACCTAATTTTTGTCCTTGAATTTCGGGTGACTATACGTGTCTGCAACCCTTCCCACTCCGTGTATTTTCGCGCTTTTTGGTTTACGTGAAGCCAAATAAACTTGTTGTGGTTGCGTTTACTTTTTAATGAATAATGCTGAGAAGCAATATTGCTGAACCGACTACTAAAAATGCAATTTCTGTTAAACTTCAAAAAAAAATAAGCATTTTGGTTAAAAAAATTGCCTCTGATATTTAGAGCTTTGAAGTAAATGGTGGAACATATTCAACAGTCATCAGGCAACTTCGTAACGATACAGTATACACTGTAGAAATTGCAGCTCATGTTGAAGATGGAAGAAGGCAACTGGTTACGGAAGCAGGAACAGCATCCAAAAAAACAAGTAAGGTTACTCAGAAAATTGTTGAACTGACAATTTACCGCAAAAATTTTTGATGAAAAAGTAGCAAGGATGACTAATGTTTCGACTAAGCAAAGTCAGGCTGACGAGACTTTTAAAGTCAAAAAATCATAATTGTTTGTTAGCGTAAACGTAAAACGTCCGGCAGTGTTTGAAGCACTGGATAAAAGTGGATGATTTCTTGCATGCCAATCCGAACTACAGCAAATAGGCCTAATTTTCATTTGGTATTTCATTTTTTTTTAATTTTTTGGTGACGCTTTTACTTTGCACTGTTAGTAGTGGCATCTCTCACAGTCGTGCGAAGAACATAACGGTGATCCAAGGTTGCGAAGTTTTGAAACGAATATTTATGCAGTGTTTTACTCACTATTTAGTTTTACAGTCAGCGACATGACCTGGCGGTACCGCGCGCAGGTTAGAGGTCCTACGTGACGGGTTCGATTCGCGGCTGGAGCCGATTGTATTAGACGTAGGCTGGGTGGCTGCTGACTCGAAGAGCGCAAGCTCACTTTGCTGTCTCCGTCAATTATTGTTGAATTATCAGTTCAATATAATTTGAAACTAACCTCAGTTATTTATAATTTATTTATCAAAAGTATAAATTCTGGGAAAAATTCCTGCGAATTTGCTGCATTGGCCATTTATGCGCTAAAAATAACAGCTCAGATGGCCGAGTGGTATGGAGCGTCTGTCTCTTGAGCTGTAGACTCGGGTTCGATTCCGAGTCGGGTCAAACCAATGACTTTAAAATTGGTATTCACAGCTTCCCTGCTTGACGCTCAGCATTAAAGGGACAATGTGAAGAACAAGCCGGCAAGTATACTTGTTGTGCCGTTGGGAAAGGCACTTAGCGGTATTCCCCCATCTTGGTGTGGTAGACAGATGGCCGGCAACTCCTAAGCGAGCTCGTATAGCGCATTGATCGCTTTCTCGTGATAGGAGGACAAATATGCAACTAAAAACTAAAAAACACTACGGAGGCAACATGATCCAACCTGTCGTCTGGGCTAGGCCATGGGTACCACATCAATGAAATAGCTCATTAACTTTGAAATAAATAGTTAAGGGTGTTTTTCTGTCACGCTACGACAATGTTTCATCATCACAAAAAAACATCACTTCCTCATTATACTCGCGGCATTACGGCAAGGCGTGTAAGAAGTGACGGGCCCATTTCCGCGACTTAGCGCCCGGGCATTGGGCGAGACAGCTCCGAAAAGATATCGCAACGGTGGCAAGACTGTGTCCGATTTGACCGACCCGAGATTCAAACCCCAGATCTACCGTACCGATAGCAATGTCTCGAAAACTCAGCCCATCGATTGGTCTCATCATCACCCAGACGTATTCAAAACCATGCAATTGTGGTTCTATTTGCAGCATCAATGCTGGTCACATACTGATTGAGACTTCTCATAGTGTTTGAGACCTTTTTGTTTTGTTTTATTGCTGCAACACATATGTTGCGTGATGACGTAACAATAAAACAATTAAAAAACCTTTTGGTTAATGTAATTGCTCCTTCATAATGTAATGTTATGTTTGTCTAACGTTGTACAGGAATGTTGAAAAAACCCAAAGTGAAAGTTACAAGGGTTACAACATCTACATTAAGTTTGCAATGGACCAAGTTAAACTTTGAAGCGAACTCGTGGACAGTGAAGATTTTCCCAAAAGGAAGAATGTCACTTTCAAAGGTACAAGTGATAATTGTGCTCTGAGCAAACACAGCATGAAAGAATTATAAACTTGCAGCAGTAATTTGTTCGCTACATAAAAAGAAATTAGCTATACTTGGTTGCTTTTGCTATGTAAGATATGTTTTGCATGCAAGAAAAATCTGATAGACGATAGTGCTCTTGAGAATGTAATTCTATTTTCATCGGCAGTGGATAACTAGTAACCACTGTATTATCAGAAAAATATTTATCAGCAAAAAACAGCAACAGCAAATAAGAATATTGGCAATTATCACGAAGTGCATAAAAAATTAAGTCTACGATGATAAGCTGCTATCACATATCACTTTTAAAATATGGTTTGAATTTTTCCGACTTTTAATTTTTTAATGAGTATACCTTTAATACAAAATCATGCTGTGAAAATAATTTTTGTTCAGAGTACTATACAGTTTATGGAATTTTTGTACAGTTTCTTTTTTTTTCAGAAATGAAAGCCAAAAAGTTTGAAACATCTGAGTTTTAGAAACGTTTTGATTTGAGCTAAAATTAAACCATTGTCAATCTTTTCCTACCGCAATAAAATTTTTAGCAAATAAAATTTTTAGCAATGAAACATTCTCTTGGAATAAGATCAACAATGATTTCATTTTAAATCAAAACGTTTCGACATATCAAATTTTTCGCTTTTGTTTTCGTTATAAAATTTTTGTTCAAGGGGGAAGGTGGGGCAATGAGGGACGCTTATGCAAGATAACTAATATTTTCCTCCTGTTTCACTCTTTTAAACAAGTTAACTTTGCATGGAGTGTGTATGCACATGATTTCGTTTTCAACAAACTTTTTCTTTCGTAAGCATTCAAACAATTGAGATATTTCAAGTTAAATATTTTTCGAAATCGTCCCATTTATATTCTTTTTTTTTTATTACTGTAACTGTAGGGTACTAATATACATTATACTAGTCAGCTCGAAGGCTGTTTGTGGAATATTTTTTTGTCACGTTTGTAATTAAAACAATACACATTTTTGAACGGCCAAGCGCTCTGTTTTGACTACTCAAACAAACAGTTCTAAACCATAGTGCTGCTTTGTATTACCAAATCTTATTAGATGGGTAGGGAAAACGGTGGGGGTCAGGGGGGGGGGGGGTAGAAACCATGTGGGTTAGGATGGGGGTTGGAGTCAGGATCACAACCTCAAACGCAATCCCTCCCTTCTTCCCAACCCCAACTTCCCCAGACTCGAACTCCGCCGACCTCAGCGTTCTGCATCGAAATTGTTCTCAGTTGGTTCGCGCCAAATCGTCCTCGTTGAATTGTCTTGCTTTGGACCTGGTAGGCCCTAGACTGCTGGACTGCAAATAGACATCAGCCAACTGCTAACCCACCAGTCCTCCATCTCGATATTATTGTACATATTTAACGGATGAGTTAACACTTTCCTAAGTTTTGACAACATTCCTGACATTCAGATGAATTATTATAACTGACTAAAAATTTTGTCCCATTTTGTCCCAGTAGAGCGATTTCAAAAATTGAACTGCCATTAATACTACTTTACAATTTGGACTATGTCTAGTATTTTGACAACTTAATACCAAACATGTTTGCCATCATCATCCTGATACAAAGCTGAAAAGAAGCCTGTTACAAAATAAACTAGCTAATTTACAAGAACACATTTAGTAATAATACAAACAACTGCAGCCTCTGCAATTGCGAAGACTAGAACTGTTTTGAAAAATCTTATTAGTGCAGCATGACAGGAATCAACAAAAGGACGACCATTTAAAACTGACTACTTAATTCCACAAACTACGCTATGTTAACAAGACAACATCGAAGGCATGAAGTGATTTACATCACCAAACAAGATGACATCGTGGTCGCAATAAGATATCTTGAATCTCTGAGAATCATAGAAACAACTTATTCTGGCTTATGTTGAAAATATAGCCCTACGGTCATAAATTTTGGAAAATTAGCTCGACCTGATGGCCAACGGCCAAGCTTAGAAAATTACTCAGCAGCAAAATAGCAACTCCACGCCGTGAAAACCCTCATCAGTATGCATACAAACAAACTTTCGTTTCTCAATCTGCGCTAAATCAAGTATAATCCATTATTCTTTTTTCTTAATTTGAAAATGTGGTAACCTGTCACATACATTCGGTTGGTGGAGCTAAAACAAATTTTTCTATTTGAAACTACTATGTCCCGTTTTGCCTTGCGTCCCGTTTTACCCCACCTTCCCCGATATCTTACAATTTTTAAACGTACACACTCGCTGTTTTAAAATATACACTATAACGTTTAAAATATGCACTATTTTTTAATACTCTTTTCAAGGTTGAATTTTATAAACCCAAAACTTTGAAAAAAATATCGGCACTGGACAGCGGTTGCTGGAAGCACATATGGTGTTTGTAGGTCATTTATGAACTTTGGCCCATTACAAATACGAGTCAAAAATAACAGTAAAAAATGCAATTGACGAAATGCATAAGAAATCTGATCAGTCGTTCAGACTTCACTTTTTTGCGTTGTCAATGCATTATTATTAATTTAGTGAACCTTTTTATTTTACAGCAAATACGCACGAACAGAAACGAACGCTCTGCCACTTTCACGGGTTTGTGGCCATCCACCAATTACCGAATACAAGTTGTTGGTCATGTGATTGAAGATGGTCAGACTTTCACAAGTCCTACGGCTCACCAGAAAAGAAAAACAAGTAAAAGAACATATACCCGGTCCACTTGTCCAATTTAAGTGGCCTAAAGCCCATGGGGTACCTGCATCATGATTAAATTTTTGATGTCACAATTAAAAAACGTGATTATGACATCAAAAAATTAATTATAATGTAAAAAGCCTGAGGGCTTTTAGCCCACCTAAGGTGGACATGAGAACAGGTTAGTAATGCGCAATTAAACCAACCGTTTTTAATGCACGAAGATAACTCACATAATCAAAATCTAATTTTCATTATACTTGCGGTATTCCGCCGAAGTGTGTAACGAGTTGCGGAACCCATTTCCGTGGCTTAGCGCCTGAACAGCAGAGCTCCGAAGAAACGTCGCAGCGGTGTGAGACACTGTTCCTGACTTAACCGGTCTGGGAATTGAACCCCAGATCTCTAGCGCCAATGAGCTTAACAACTGAGCGGATGTAGGTATTAAGTTCCCTGAGGTAGCAACACATCAATTTGTACAGTACGCTAAAAAATATATCTTTTGCTAGTTCATTTTAGCAAAATGTAATTTTTCAAAGTTTTTTCATTTTGTGCTACTTCCGAATCTAGTGATGTTGTTCCTTTTTTTGGATGGGGGAACAACGAACAGTTTGCAGGGTTGCTTTAATATATTACCTGCTTATGTGAAATTGTTTATTTTAGGGTCACTTAGAGCTCCAGACTTTGAAGTGAGAAACGCTACTTTTTCATCCCTGACTGCAGCTTGGCAATTCATCAATGAACCTGTGGACCAATGGATCATATCAGTGTATCGAAATGACAATCGAAACTCTTTTCTGGTATAAAAGTTTTATTTTTACCATAACTAAACCTCACTTCAAGTGCATCTTTTTGTGAGCCCAAACTTTTTTAACTTTCTAAATGCTCAATTAAACGTTCCATGTCAAAAACTTTTTTAATAGCGATGTTGAAAATTTATTTATTATGCGGAAAACCCATGGGTTGTCCTTGAAGCGGTTTTGGCGCATTTTGAAATTGTAATGAAAATCCAAAACAGCGCTTTCAATGCTAGGGGAGAGCGGGGTAAGTTGGCCAGGAGGGTAAGTAGACCATCGCATTTTTCTAGAAAACTAGCCGTACAATAGTCACGTGCTTTGGCACAACCAATCTCATTGATGCAAACTAGCCTACTACCACCCTAAATAGAGCAAGTTTCTTGGAAGAACAGAGTAAAGTTATTTATAAAAAACTGATTTTTGATGATAATCCGGATTTTCAAAAAATCAGTTCAGCACCAGCTTATCTTCCCTTTCTAAAACATCAGAAAAGTAAGTTTTCAGTCAAAGGTTGGCAGGTGCTTTAGCAATAGATTTATATTACTTTAGCGTCCTCAACGTTAACTTTCATACTGCTGTTAGGCTATTTCCAACATGGCTACCCAGTGGGGTAAGTTGGCTATTGCCATTTGTGACCGATTACAGGTCTGGCCAACTTACCCCAACTTATATTCAAATAAGTAGATTTTCTACTTTGGTGTAATGCCATTTGTTTTTGTTTGAATAAGGTGTTTATAGGACTTTTTTTAATACCGGTAGCTATTTCGACTTGAGAAACAGAAAGAGAGTGACGAGCCGGGAAGAGGTGCCGATTGGATTGATATTCGTGTCGATTGATATTCGTTATTTTGAACTTTGTATTATTCGTTGCATATCGCTTGTGTTCAAGAAGTGGTATGGCCAACTTACTCCACCAGTGGGGCATGTTGGTCTTTTTCAAAGGACATTTTTAAGATAGCTGTGCGAGCAAAGTTGAGGAGATACGGAAATGATGATATTGAATGAAAGCCAAAAGCTTTAAGATTTTGAAGATCTACTAGGTTTGCTAAGAGCATTTACCATTACAAAATATTTGGAAGTTAAAAAAACGGCCAACTTACCCCACTCTCCCCTACCTTGTATTGATGTTGTTCTTACTAGTCGAAATTTATATTATAATATAGCTGCATGTTTTGTCGCGCAGTGCTTTTATCAAAAAGGCAGGCATCCAAGATTTAGGAAAATTTAGCATGTTCATTAATTTTAAACAAATTTAAGTACAGGGTATACCTATCTATTTTAATTAAAAAGCATTGAAGTAAATTTTTAATGCAGACACAAGAAATCAAGGGCACCAAGACTCAGTATGTATTTGAAAATCTTGAAGAAAATACGCGGTACAGGTTTTCAATCCATGGAAGACTTGTAAGAGATGAAGAAGCATTTGAAAGTTTAAAAAGCTCTGCTGTTGGAAGCACGAGTATGCGTATGAAGTAGAGTAAATATATCATACATGTGTATACAATGTTTAGCCGATAAAATAGATTTTAAGAACCACGTTTCTCGCCTTAAATTACATTCTTGTTAGCTATAGGTATGTCAGCTTTTTAGATCTTTCCACTTGCTTATTTGCTGGTGAGAGTTTATTTTTTGCCCCAAAATCTTTTTTAATGATGCCAGCACTCAAAAGTCTGCATTTTGATAAAAGTTGACGAAATTGGAGAAGTAACATGCCAACATAACGATATTGTCAACTTTTTTTGTTTTTGATGGTGTCAGTTGGGTTGATCGGCTTGCGTGTCTATATACCAACTAAGGAGGTTTTTGAGGAACTTTTTAGCGAGAAAAAGTTACTTCTTCTGATGTTTTTTGGTTATTTGTTTATTGTTTGCAAAATTCCTACAGCATTTAAAGCAAAGGTGGGGAACCTGCGGCCCGCTTAAGTTTTGAATGCGGCCCGCGTCAAAACTTTGTTAAGTGTACGACAAACTGATAGAATAAAAACATTAAGATTTTAAAGTCTCTGATGTTTGCAGTATCTGATGTTTGCGGTAAAAAACAACTTAGCATGAATGCTAAATATATTTGCTACGTAATATTGTGTATTTATGAGACAAAACTTTGAAATTAAGAGTGAATGTGGCCCGCTGATAGTATCATGCAATCAATGCGGCCCGCTATGCTTTACCGGTTCCCCACCACTGATTTAAAGTGATGCCCACGAAGAAAGATCCGGTCCTAATGATCACTTCTTTTTTTGTTAAGGCATGTTACTTTTGGAGGATCCGCAAATACCGATAGAGTTTGAGGTTCCAACAATTTTCATTTTCCACATCCAGCCAACTTTTATGGATGTTCGATGGGACGAATTGAGTGTGGAGGTAGATGAATGGCTAGTTCGTATCACAGAACTCAACGAAGAAAATGAAGCTGAGAATGAAGAAATGTACACCCAGGTCGGTATAGGTTACATGTAGCCTGCGTATAACTAGTAGGCTGTATGTAAACTTTAATATACCGTACTTCACTTCTACTTGGGATCTGTAAACTGGGCACTTAGTTGTAAGTCGGGTCTGCCTTTTTAAGGTTCGGGTCTAAATTTGAAAAAATAACTGGGCTTAATTCGGACCCAGTGGGTAGCTTGTAGTTTGCAGATAAACTAACACTGTATTTGCGGCAACAAATTCTGTGGCTATAGCTGTTTTGACGTCGTTGATGTGTAACAATCTTTGCATGTGTATAACTTATTCTGATGACTCTTATCTGCGTGGAATATTCGGTTGCTCAAACCTCTAAACTTATTTGAAAAAAGACTAATTTAATATAGTCTAACTTTCGAGCTTTGCTCATCAGTCTCTGGCTGGTTTACGTTTGCGTATAACTAGTAGACTCAATATTAGTAGACCTAACGTATGACCAGTAGACCCAACATTTTATGTAGGAGGAAACCGTCGACGGAAACCAGTTCAGCGTGGTGTTTCGTGATCTCATTCCGGAAACTGAGTATTTGGTAGAAGTACGTGGAATCGTCGGTGGAGCGAAAAGTGAAACAGGCCAAAGAAGAGCCAGAACAAGTACATTATACTTTTAAATGGAAACTATTTGGGTTAGTTGGAAAAATCGCTATAAAGTATTTAGCCAGTGACCAAGCTGGTCTTATACAAACAGTTGTGTAAGCAGTCCTTATCCATGGGACTCCTCATGCTACCTTCGAATCACGTTAAAAAACCGATATTGCTCATATTCTCCTACAAAATTGTGCTTGCTTGTGTTTGTGGTAAATCTCCTTTACGCGCCTTCCTCTGAAGATTTCTGCGTATATCCCGAGTGTACAAATTGCCTCGATAATTTTAATTTTTTGCAAAAAGCATTCATTACAGGAGTTGCTTACAGCCTCTTTGCTTTGATATTAGCATAATGAGACTAGTTAGTAAGATACATTTTGAGCATCATGGGCAATCGTTTTTTTTTTTCTGAAAAAAATTTTAAGATCTCGAAAATTGCCTGATGTTGAGTTTACTGTGTCAAACTTCAGGTTTTGTTGCCAAGTAGGGCTACCCTTTTCTCGGATTTTCAACTTCCCGGGAAATGGAAAATTTTCAAAAAATTTTCTGGGAATCCTGGGAAAGTCTCGGGATCCCGAAAATCCTCGGGTTTTCCGGGATTCGGGCAATTTTCCCTGGAATATTTCCCGAGCTTGATTATTTTGCCATTTATTCTAATTTTCAGCCTTTCTAATCTAATTTTTAGCATTTTTTAAAGTTGTTTTGATAAACTTAGCTCGAATTTTTCAACTTTTGTAACGACTTGAGAAAAAATTGCTTAATCTTACAAGCATTTCGTCTTAAAGAAATTTTTGAAATTAAAAAATAAATTTTTTTGAGCAAAAAAATATTTTAGCTTCGCAGAAATGTTTTTTTACGTCGTAATGATAGATATCAATGCCACTAAAACCCTTAAAAATAGAAAAAAATTCCCGGGATCCCGACATGAATTTTCCGGGAAACGAGAAATTTCAAACCCCAAATTTCCCGGGAAATTTTCCGTCCCGACTTCCCGGGAGGAAACACTATTGCCAAGTTAGATTCTTACGCTGTTTTAACATTTCAATCTCTGGCTCTTTATTATAATGTAATCAATAATCATGTAGCCTAATTGCCTCTTAACTATTACAATCATTATTTGTTGTGATCTGCACACAACAGTGACAAGGAAAAGACCCACCATCCTAAGTAAGCTACCGTACGTTTCTTACATGTACTTACCCCTTCCACACTATTTTTACCGCGGTGTTCATATACTGTCATATAAGGTAGGGGATATCACGTTCAAACCTAGCGTTAGAAAGCTTCTGCGGAATATCGTGACCTTTTACCTGCATTCTGATTTTTGATATTAAATCTACTTTAAATTTTTTTCTTCCTTTGTTCAAGCATCTCTCTGGGATCCTGAGGTTGAAATTAGCGACGTAACATTTCAATCATTCACTGTGTCATGGGAAAGTATAAATGTCAATGATGATGAGATGGAATATTGGCGAGTCGTTCTCAAGGATGGAAACAATCGCGTGGTAAGATTTGAAAGGAATAGAATTTCAAAAAATTGTTGAAAATTTGTTTCTTTTGCATTTATTTAGTTGCAATTTATCCCCTATCATGAGAAAGCAACTAAATATATATAGCGAGCTAAATTAGAAGCTGCCGGCAACCTCTCTGATATTCCAAGTTGGAGGAATCCCGTTGAGTGCCTTTTCCAACGGCACAGCAAGTAAGCTTGCCGACTTGTTCTTCACTCTGTCCCTATAATGCTGAGCGTCCAGCAGAAAAGCTGTGGATACCACTTTTAAAATCATTGGATTGACCCAACTCGGAATCGAATCCGAGTCTACTGCTCCAGAGGCGGACGCTCTATCTATTCGACTTCGACCATACGAGAGGAAGTGAATTTTAATTACGTGGAATGAATTTCGATTACGACCTGAACATCGTTCAATTTCATATGAAGACGAAGAGTATCACTTTCGAAATATGAAAACATCAACTTACTTGCTTCTTTCGAGTAATTTCACATTTAAATAGCAGGTTACATGTTTTCAACTACATGGATTGCCTTGCATGGTTTTACTGCAGTTAAACGGCTTGAAATCATTTTTTGCATCAAGCAAAACTAATATTCCTCGTCTGAACAACTTGTATGCTTGCAGTTATGTTGCTGAAACTACAACTTGCTGTGAACTGACAAGACGTTAATAAGTTGCAGTATCCGTAAAAACTGCATACTGTTGCCTGTTTTTGCCTCGTTACCTAATGCATTGCGGCAAGTACAAAGGCTGGAATTGTAATGATTTCTGTGTAGACAAAAACTTTCTCTCGGCAAGAAAATCAAGTTGACACCCGTGAAACGGTTTTCAATGGATTGACACAAAACACACTTTATGAAGTTGAAGTTGTTGGTGGTGTCAGAGCGAGAAATGTTGATGTTGAGAGCTTAGTTGGTAAAGCATCAGCAACCACAGGTAAATCTACGACACCCAAATAATAGACTTGTTTGTCTCGGCTTTGCGAATAGATTCGCTTATCGTTTGTGCCAGTATGCATGCAGTGCTAGGCAATTATGGAATATGGCGAAAACTCCAGTTTCGTTTCCACTGCTTTACTGAGCTATTTACAATGCGTTGAATTTATTGATATTGCTGTTATGCAGTTGTCCGGTGTTCGTCTCGAATTGTAACGACTGGTATGGGAACGTAAAAACACAATTACGTGATAAGTCAGCGACATAGTGTAGTTGCACGTTGCAGATCCTACGAGGCGGACTATATTCACGGCTGGAGCCAATCGCATTTGACAGATGACCGCGTGGCTGCTGACTGAAACATAGCAAGCTCACTTTGCAGTCTCCCTCCGTTGCAGTTGATTTTTTTTGGAAATAACCTCATTTATTCATAGAACAATTCGCTTTACAATCTGCATCATACTGCTACGAATTTGCTGTTGTGGCTAAAATTTCAAAACATGACGAAGTTTGTTGTTTCAGATGCATTAGATGCTCCTGAAGTTCAAGTTTTATCCATAACTTCTCTTTCATCCAGAATAACTTGGAATGAAATAAATTACCCGGTTGAGGAATGGCTTGTAATGCTGACGAAAAATGATGGAAACGACGCTGACCGACAGGTACAGTAGGTCTGGATGAGGTTGAATGAAAGTTATAACTTATCAGCAAGTTAAGACAATTAGTTACGTTTTCACTGTTACACTTGTACTTTTCAAAGTAAACATTCAAAAGAAATGAGCAACAAAACTAACAAAATCCCGCATTTTTATTTTTCGAACTAGAAGTGATTGTCTGCGGAGATCTTACTTCTTCCTCGTGCTGATCAACAGTCTTAATCATGTAAAACATGCAAAGCGATCATTATTGATCGTTATTCAGCACACTTTTTTCAATTACCGTAAAAACTTATCAATCTATTTTGCGTCAACAGCGCCAGTTCGTTGTTAAAGGAAGTAATTTCGACCAAGAAACGCAGAACTTGTTTCCTGACTCTGAGTATGTCGTCAGTGTTACCGGAAAAGTTGGAGAAATCTCAGGAAAAACTGGTCGAAGAACCTTTCGAACAGGTAGGCTGAATGTTAATTGCTTTTGAACTGAAACATTTTACCTGCTCATAGGTAGACACAATTTCATTAATCGTTAATTCATTAACAACAAAGCTAATTTTTTCGCTAACACATTAGTTCGTTAAACGGTTAAACTTTTTTTACTTGACGGACTAAATAAACTTCTGTTAAATTGTCCATTAACTATTAGCTTAGTGCTTGTTATCTTGCGTGAATGGTTCGTTACTCTATATTGCTCATATTCGTTGACGTTGACGCCGAAAACCTTGCACAAGATACAACAATTTCAATAATGAGATTAAAAAAGTGAAATAAAAGCTCCAAACAACGTTGTTTTTTTAGCGAAAACTTGTTTACACAGATAATAAAATTAGAAAACGTTAAGTCCTTTAGAAACAAATGCAACTTGAAGTTAAAAAATAACAAGAGGATAATCGTGAGTTTGCTTCCAAACTTTACACCTAGCGACGATCTCGCTTATCGAAAAACGATTAAAATGTCCAGTTTCATTTACTTTTACATTTTATGTAAAAGAGCATTTTCATCTGATTTTGAGCTAAGACCTGGTTTGATCTGGTTATCCATGTCGCACTTGCGCCCATTAAATGTTTTTCCTTTTTTTGTTGTGTGATTCTCGTGCTGACGAAGCAGACATAAAATACTTGGTGCTACTCGCTATAACAACTCATTACTAATGTACTGCTACCCCTTTGCATTACTACAGTTAAACTATTACTACTCAGAAGAGGGAAACGGGGTCAGATGAACCAATTTTTTGTTTCTCAAGTATTTCTGCTTAGTTTTTGGAAAGATTTAGCTCTGTTTTTGCATACAAACAAACATTGCTGTAATGCATAAATATATATATTTTAAAACAGGAAATATCACTCTTATTATCGCTGTGACTTAGACCTAATTTTCGCCTAACTGCACGGTTCAAATGACCCTGATCACGGGGTCTATGGGGCCAGAGGGTATGGCCAGTTGAACCACCTATGGTAAACCTGATAAATGCACCAACTTTGCAACGAAACGAGAAAACATTGCTCGGAAAAGGGTGTAGAGTATGCAACGAAACGAAAAAATTATTGAAACAAACATAATTTAAAGACAAAATATGAAACATGCAGCACACTGGGTCAGTTGAACCATATTTTAAAAGACAACAGGGGCTTCCAAGTTTGGTTCTTCTGGAATGCTGCAGCTGCAACTGGAATCTTCTCATTTTTTCCAGGCTATGTCCATTAATGAAGTTGCTTTAACCAAGGTAAAATCCGACTACACCACAACCTCTTACTGCAACTCCAGTTACAAATTAAACTTTTAACAAAGATAAAATATAAAAAAGTAGTTTTGGTTTTTATTTTTACTTTTGACCAAAAAAAGGTTTGAAAATCACTTTTGCTGTTCTAATTGGCAAACCTGCCAAAGCAGAAAACCCAATTCAAGATAAAATGGCTGCAACCTCGTTACTTCTATGTTGGTGGCGCTGAAATCAGGAGCGTATTTAGGGGGGCATTGTGCCATGGCCCCCTCCTTTTGACTCTGCCTTTAAGTAAAAAAGAACAAAACTGATGGTGCCAAGTAACTGAAATATGCCATACTCTTTTGATAGTTCCTGTAGCTTATGGCCAGGAGCAAATCCAGGGGGGTAGGATGAGGGATATGCATCCTCCCACCAGCCACTTTCAACAATGTTTTTGATGTAGGCCTATACAAATTTTCCATGATTTCGAACTTCTTTGACAGCAATAAGCCTTAGCCTACGCCTTCAGCACGCATAATCGAAAATGCGCGCACAAAATGCATCGTATTTGGCGAAGTACTCAGAATTAAGGTCAAAAAACTCAAGCAAAATTTGCGTGGAAGTTCTTCAAAAAGCTCTAAAATAGCCATTGCGGCATGTAAATTTTCAAAATATTTTCGGGGAAGCATGCCTCCGGACCCCCCTAAAGATTTTCTTGCGTCTCAGTCAGCTTCATATTCGCTCTGCCGAAAAAATACGCTTGAAAAAAAATGTGGAAATTATGGCCCCCTCTTTAAAAATTTCTCGCTACGCCACTGGCTGAAATGAATCATTTTTTTTTAAGTAAAGGCTGGGAAGGAGGTGGTTCAACTGACCCGCTGGCTCCTGACCCCGTTCTCCCCGACTCACTGCCTCTGCAAGAAGGGATTCAGCACTTTATCAGCAAAAGCTAAAAAAACAAAGGCCCCTATTCCAAACAACAATTAGGGATTGTCATATAGATGTGTGGTACTACTACTCAGTGTAATATTTGCACCTTACTCCATGCTGTTCATGATAAAACTAAACAGGCAAGGAGAAAATCCCACTGTCGCGAAATAGGAAATGGTATTACTTTGCTGACAGGAAGATTGATAAGAACTGTATGACAAACCGTAGGAACTAATTCGTTCTTAGATCTGACCTCACAAAAAACCAAGACCTTCTTCACCAAACGAGTATAATAATCGACCCAACTTAACTGACTTAGCTACGGTACTCACCGTACTACTTTTCAATAAACACAAGCGCCACTGCTCACTTCGGTAACACCATACAACAAAGGCTATACCCTTCAGCATACAACAATATTGCTTACTCTACGCACACTAAATCTACACTCGAATAACTACGCTCGAATAATCACGCCTATTTATACTCCAAACTTAAGTTCGAGAACATTCTGTAACATTCTCAAAAAGAAACAAGAAGAAAAATCATATGACATGTAAAAACTCACACCAAACTATAGTAAATCCAATTGTGACGTTGAAGAGAAATTATATGACATGTAAAAATTCACACCAAACTATAGTAAATCCAATTGTGACGTCACAAGCACAAATTTTGACCCAGTGAAATTACGTAATGGAGAGATCTATCCAGAATATTCACGAAACAATTGCGTCAGTAGAAATTATGACTTCATAATGCAACCTTACGAAACAATCCCACGAATAAAATTTCAGAAAACAACGCATCGGTCTTGAACCTTCCACAGTAGACAAGGCATTTGAAACAAAACATATTAAACAGTTATATCGTTACACCCACCTAAGTCGGGCCAGCCAGCCAGCCCGGACCCATCGCCCTCTGAAGTTTGCCAAGCGTACCCGAAATTTCTCTGCTGAGCTTCGGATTCAGTACATTACCTTCAAAATCAATTATTATTAATCCTCATCATATTTTTTTGATTTACTTGTGCTTTGAATGTAATGTTTGCCCAAGGTTTAACCATTTGTTTTATTATTCAAGCACCTCTCAGTGCACCTGAGGTTGAAATTAGCGACGTCACTTGCCAATCATTAACTGTGTCATGGACGGATATCAATGTCAATGATGATGAGTTGGAATTTTGGCGAGTTGTTCTGAAAAGTGATGACAACCTGGTGGTAAGATTTCTAAGAACTAGTTTTTAAAAATTGTGAAGTTTTTGAAAACAATTGCTGAATAAATTTTTAAGTATTATTATTAATAATTTGCTAATAACGTAATATTTATCTTCCTATCCCGAGAAAACCATTAAAGCGCTAAAACGAGCTCACTTAGAAGTTGTCGGCCATGTGTGCCTTTCCTAGCAGCACAGCAATTAGACTTCCCTTCCCCGCATTGTCTCTTACCGGGCCGCAGCCCGGTACCGGTCCATATGAAGTTTGTTACCGGTCCGTCTGCGTTTTCAGATTAAAGCTTTAAATTTGAAACATTTTTATGCCGTCAGACGAAATTTTAGGACGTTTTTAAAAAATACTTCATCGCACGATTATGGTGACCCAGTATAATCGGGGTTGGAAATTGATAATGAAAAAGTAAAGAATAATTCGATATTCGATACCTCAAAAAAAGTAGAGAATTCCTGCATTCGGTTACAAAAATAAAAAGTAGAGAATATCGATCAATCTATAACGTCAAATCGATACTTTTCTCTGACTCAGTTAACAGCGACAGCGTCAACATATCTTGATGGTAATGGGGGAGAGGGGGGGGGCCTCAGGTTAGGCAAAGTGGGGAATGTCGGTATCGAAGGCATAGCATATCATGATGTGAAGTTTAAAACAGGAATACCAGGAGGCTTACTCACTTTTCCCTTTTCATTACAAAAAGGATTAAAGATTACTTTTTCTCTTAAATACTTTCAACCTTTGATCTTGGCCCATATAGGCGCACGCAGGGGAGGCACGGTGCCATGCCCCCCCCTCCCTTTGGCCCTGTAATAGGGTTATAAAACCTAACTTTCAGTGTATAATTTCTCAAATTAATACTGGTTGCAACCGCCTTTTATTTATTTTCGCCAAGCTTCTGCTATTAGACATAAGCTGTGAAAATATTTTTGCGTTGTCCATAGTGGCTGCACTCATTGCATGCCTTTTTTCGATAAAGAAGTGCGCTAAAATGAGTGCTTTTTATGTGAAAACCGTAAAAATTCTTTTGCGTCAAGGGGTTTTACCTCCAGACCCCCGGTTGTGGACTCCCCTTTGTCAAATTCTGGGTGCGCGTGCGCCACTGTCTTGGCCTACTTCAGATGCTGTTGACTATAAAACTTTTTCTATAATGTTCGAAACGCATAGTATTCCTACCAGTATCAAATGTAATCTCTAAAATGAAAAAAGCTGGTGAACAAAAATTCAAAAAACACTAAATGTCAATACTGGTATCTGAAATTGGTTCAAGTTACAAGCTAACGTTTTCTCGTGTTATATTTTGGAATAGAATCAAAAGGAACAGTGCATACGGAATTTTCCGCACGCTAACTGATCTCACGCGGATGTAAAGTAAAATATTTACCTGCAAACACCAAAAAAACCAGAGAAGATACTAAAAATAATAAAAACTAAAAACTTTTAAAAGAACTTATTCAGAAAAAAAAAAGATCAATTAATAATATCGAATTACCACGCAAAAAAGTGAGGATAAGCCCCAATCGACAATGAAAAAAAAAGTAAAGAATTTTTGCGCTCCATGACGAAAAAGTAGAGAACATCAATATCAATTATCGATTACTAATCGATATTTCCAACCCAGCCAGTATTGCAAATTTACTCAAAATCATATAATTAATCAAGCTGCAAAAGCAAGTCTTTGAAATTAGCGATGAACATTTGATTATGATATCATTTTATCGTAAATCTTGTATAAATCAGATAGCTTTAGGCTAAATAGGCTGGTTAAGAGAGAGAATAACGTTAGGAATCAGGTTTGAGAAACTGCTATAAAAACTTAAAGCAAAGCTGCTGCTGCAGCAAGATTTAAAGAGTTTAACACTTTAGTCCGAGTAGGCTAAAACAAGTACGAGGTTTTCAGTTCTGATTAAATTCGAGCTGTTTTATTACTAAAACAGTTGTGATTTTTCAAAGGCTGGTCCGCAAAAAAAGTTCCGTTTTAAACCGGTCCGCTGTGCGAGAAACGTTGCCGACCACTGCCTTAACCAACTAGAGAATCTAAAAATACTAATTCTGCTGTAGAGTCATTATTTTGATCCGATTCAGACTCGAACCCGACACTACTGCTGCTGAGGCAGACACTCTATCGACCATTGGGGCCAATAAATTTTTAGTTACAATTTCTACATTGATTTTCGACTCCAACCGGCATAACGTACAACTTTATATTAAGACAAAAAATTTTTTTTTTGAAACATCAACTTGCTCCTTTAAATTTCACATTTGAACATCAGATTGAATAATATGTTTTCAATTACATGGTCTTCATTAAATGTTTAAATACCATTTTGCAGATCAAACTAAGCTATTACCTCTTCTCAATAGTTTGTTTTCTTGCAGTTGTTTTAATGGAACTGCAACTTGCAGGTGATTGGCAAGTCATTATTAAATAACAGTATCGGTAAGAACTGGATACAGTAGTTAATTCTTGCCTCTTTGGGTCATGCTTACAACTCAAATTTGTTTGCTCTTAATCCGGAGTGGTCGGCCAAACGACGACGACGATAGTGCATTCGGCAAATATAGACTCACTTTGTAACGGTTCCTGTGTAGACAAAAACCTTTACGCGGCAACTAAACCAAACTGGTATGCGTGAAACAGTTTTCGATCTCCTGATACCAAACACACTTTATGAAGTTGAAGTTGTTGGTGGGATCAGCTTGAGAAACAATGATGGAGACAGTCCAGTCGGTAGAGCATCAGCAACTACAGGTAATTTTGTACAGTAAAGTTTCGTTTGTCTCAGCTCTGGGGAAAGATTTCATTGTTAAGTATTACAAAAGAAGCCATGTCGTTTTATAAACACTGATTTTGGAAATCAATCGCTACAAATTTATTGTTGTAGGATGTAGCTGAGATCGTAAACATAAACATTATTGTTATTTCAGATGCATTAGATGCTCCTGAAGTTCGGGTCTCATCCATAACTCCTCTTTCATCCAGAATAGCATGGAGTGATATAAATTATCCGGTTGATGAATGGCTTGTAATGCTGAGGAGAAACGATGGAAATGATGCTGACCGGCAGGTAGATGTGCATGAGGTTGAACAAAAGTTATACACAATTGCCTGCCAAAGACATTGAACTAATTGAAGTTGTGCTTTCTACACATTCCAAGCCAATGCAGAAACATGGCTTGCGCATACTGCCACCATTTTAAGGTCATTGTGCAAAATAGATGAGAAAGTATCCACGTAGGACAAGAAACTACTTCACAGACAGAAAATCGCCAGGTGTTAGATATGCAGACCTAGGAAGCACCGCAGACTCAAAGTTGACGGCGCAAAAGAGTAACGGAAAGTACGTAACCAAACGACCGTCCCAAAAAGAAATTCAATAACACCACCCATACTCTCAACTTGGTACACACCATATATTGTAACTTGAGCAAACCAGAGCGCTGTGCAGCATGCAACCGCTCATCATAATAAGACACTTAGTGGCACTTAATAATTGATTAACTAGAGCTGAACCTTGTAGCACTCATTCGATTAAATGACTGCAGTTAATTATATTGCAACCAATTTTACAGTGTACAGTGTAATTGTTTAAATATCATTTAGTGTAGATCCTGATGAAGGCGAAATGTATCGACGTAAACGTTTTAGTTTTATGTAAAGTAATTTATTATCGCAAAAAGTTTAGCAATCCTTCCTCTTTTGTTTCTACAGCGGGAGTTGGTTGTTGAAGGAAGCAGTTTTAACCAAGAAATACTGAACTTGTTTCCTGATACTGAATATGTCATTAGTGTAACTGGAAGAGTTGGAGAAAACTCAGGAAAAGCTGGTCAGAGAACCTTTCGAACAGGTAGGCTGATAGTTTTTGAAAGCACTTTATAGCCTGCTACCTTACGGGTTTTAAGATACCGTTTTATTGCTGTAACCCCAGCTATGAGCCGCAGCATAAATTCAGTTTACACAATTATCAAAAGTAGTAATGTATTTATTAATGGTTGCAATGTATTTCATGCTGTTATGGTTCGGAAAGTTGCCATTCGGGCTAATCGCTCCACGAGCCAGGAGTCTGCAGTACAGTAAAAAGGGCCAGTATTCATCTTTGGATGTGTGATAAAAACAACATGTTTTGACGGGTGATCAAAACCCAAAATCTTGCGGCTTTTTTTTTAAATCATTTATTTTGTAGCTTTATTTAGAGTTTGTCACCAATTCACAATGATATACAAGTTTACAATGCTGCGGGTTAAAAATTACATAGCCTATTATATTTGTATCAAAAAGTCTCTGGCTCTTTGGGTCCAAAGATCTCTTGCATTTCATATGCTTTGATAATTAAAATCTACTTTATGTACTAGTGCCTATAAATGGTGGTAGGAGCGTCGACTTCAACATAATCATGGAATTTCATGACTTTGATAAATTAGTTGCAAATCCCTACTTTCCCCACGAAAATTCAGGTGTATTCTCCAAATGTTTTGACTCTTGAGTATAGATATACTGAGATATCAACGTGGAGTCCTTTTCTGAGCAAGTTATCTCTTCTTTAAATGTTGTTGGTAGTTTCTATACAAGGCTACTGAGAGAATGCCCGTCTCCTGTTTTTTTGACCAAGATCTGAAGTGTGCTTAGAAGAGTCTTGTAAAATACTGTAACTTTTGTTACCTTTGACTCATCATACTTTACCCCTAAATTTTCCTCTGGTGCACCCCTGTTTCAACTGTTATTCTTGTGTTCAAGCATCTCTTCAAGCACCTGACGTAGAAACGAGCGACATCACTTTCCAGTCGTTACGAGTATCATGGAGTAATATCAATGTCGATGAGGTGGAATACTGGCAAGTTGTTCTTAAGGGTGGAAACTCTGTCGAGGTAAAGTTTTGATAAAAATACTGTATTAATTTTAGGTTGGTGTAGAAAAACTGTAAACTGATTTTCTGTAGGAACGTCATCTGCTATTTGTCTTCCCAATTCTTACAGTATTTTATTAATGTCAGCAAGATGAATAAAAAGTTGATATAATAAGTTGCCGTGCATTAGTTTTTCACGGCACAAACTGTATAATTTTTCATTACACTTCACTATTTTTTGCAAGTTTGTATGAGAAAATATTGTTATTGACTGCGCACACAGTATGACTTCAATGCATAGGCTATGCTATGATATATTCGCCTAAATTTGCTTGTAGTCTAAATATAATAAGTATCCGTTCGTAGCGATAACTGCATTGTGGAGTAACCACTTCTTGTTCTTATATCAGCTTTACAGTGGCTGGCACTAGGCCAATTTACTTTTTAATTTGTAGAGAAAATCGTTCACTCGACAAGAAAACCAAGACGACATTCGTGAAACGGTTTTCATTAACTTAGTCCAAAACACAACTTATCAAGCTGAAGTTGTTGGTGGTGTCAGAGTGGGAAGTATTGTTCGTGACACTCGTGCGGGAAAAGCTACAGCAACTACAGGTAATTGTATAATCTTAGCAGAATCGTTTTCCCCATTATTGTTCGGGAGTTCTATCAGTCTTGCCTGAAATTTACCAAATTAAGCAATTGTGTTCACTTTTACATCTAGTTGTATTTATACTAGTGCTGCTATTGCATGGTAGCTATTGTAATTTATTCTTTGTCACTTTTATTACTGAATGCTGGCAAATCATTGAATCAATTTGAATAAGACTGGTAATGTCCGTTTAAGGAGAAACATATTTCTTAATAAAATTTTTGATAGAGTGATAGGCTACTGCTATTTCCAATTTATGGAAAGTGAACAGTTGCAATTTATCAAAGGCAGTGATGTTATTGCAACACCACCATGTCAGGCATTGATGCGGATTGCCATGACAAACTCACACGTTGAATATTGGAAATATCATTGAAACCTTCAGCAAGTACAAAACTTCATCGTGAACACAAAACTGAAACTGCATGGATTAAACCTCGGAGCCGACTCCCAGTAGTGTAATCTTCACCAGTATGCTGTTGACTTGTTTACTCCGCAAGCAGCGTAACTTACTATTAAGCCATTACATGAATTGTGTTGTTGTTCAGGTGTGCTAAATGCGCCAGAAGTTGAAGTCTTTTCCATAACTCCTTTTTCATCCAGAATAGCGTGGAGCAAAATAAACAATCCAGTTGATGAATGGCTTGTAATGCTAAAAAGGAACGATTTAAACGAAGCTGACCAGGTAGATCTGGATTTGATAACATCACAGATTTCTGTCAGATAAAATTCGAAAATTCTGATTATGGCGACCGGTAGCTTGCTTTTCTACAAGGGCCTGCTAAGTCGTAAGAAAGAAGTATCAAGAAGGTTAAATTTGCATCCATTACCTTGATAAATTCGATTAAATTTTGCAACGTAGATTGCAATTCATGACAGAATATTTACTAATAAAAACATAGATGAATCTAGTTTGATTTTTTATCAAGGTAATGGATGAATCTAGTTTGATTTTTTTTATCAAGGTAAATCCTTCTCACCATTCCATTATTACCGTAGTTTGTTAATTATACCTAGACTGCTGACAAATTTCACAAAATGATTATTGTTTTTAACTAGCTTTGACCTAACTCTATTACTTTTTGAAGGCTCTTTCTGTAGTAGCATGACCAGAACACTTCGATAAAACGGCCAACGTCGTCGGAAAACATGGTTTTCGGCGGTGGAAAATATTTATGTACCAAAAAATCAGTGAAACTAACAGGCTATAGTTACAGTGTTTTTTGTCCCAGTCTATCTGAGGAGTTGACGCGACGAGGAGCCCATGATCTCCTCAGACTTTTGCTTGCCCCCACAATTTTAATGAACCTGTTCAGCCTGTAATAAGTTGGTCTGGCCAAAAATTATTTAAATTTTTTGAACCAGATTGTGCACATCAAATTAGCATCCTGTGCAAATTTATAGACTGATTGCTGTGCAAAATGGATTGTCGATTTTCCAAAAACGATCGTGAAAAGTCTTCCATGGCAAGGCAATGCTGCTCTTTAACTTAAACAGCACTTGTTCTTATGTGAAACAAGATTAAATGCAACGTGTTGGTTTAGCTGTTGCCCTGTTCCGCCGCAGATAATTTAACCTTTTTGAACCATGAAGGTAGATATAAATAATACAGAATTGCGAAGTCGAACCCACAGACTTTGTCAAATTTGAACTTGAAAAATATAAATATCTGTATTCAAAATTAAACTTCATCTCAAAAAGTTGATTGAGTTTCGAACTATCCTATGAGCACCAAAAAAACTAGTTGAATTTTGCGTGAACTCGGAAAAACTAAAAACGTAGAACTTGAATTTGGACTTGCAACTTTTAGCGAACGATGCACTTGAATAAAAATGCTTTGAGTTTGCTGTGCTGATTGTAAAAGCTTTTCTTGAGAGTGTTATTTGTGTCATTTTTATTACCTTACGTTGTAACGAAAACTTCAAATTGCAATTACCGGTTCTCTTTAACATGGAATATACCGGTAATTACATTTACAAAGAAATTGTCCCGTAATTTAATTACAATTATAATTACGATCAAATCTGCTTTAAACTGCATAACAGCGAAAACAACGAAAGAACATGCTCAGTGTTTAAACAGGCAGGGTAAGGAAAGCTTTAGCGGTAATTCCAAAAAAAATCGGGGCAGTTAAGATTTTTGCGGAAGGGTAAATAGTAGGTATATACTATGCATTTGGTGCGGTTACTGCAATATTTGTAAAAAGTATAGGAAAAATAGCAGAAATTACAGTAACCAACCGCTTGATTGGTGCAGTTCCTTATTTTGCTTACCGGTGAAAAATTCTGCTTCTGCTCTTCGTCTGACGAAACCGCGTTTACAATTTTGTTTTGAAATTTCCCCCTCATAAAAATTTTTAATGGGCTCTTAAAGCTGCGCATAAGCCTACTATCTTTAAATGTTTTAGTATGATCCGAACGGAGATAGAACCCAAGTCTTTCTACTACCGGTCACCGTTTAATAAGTAAGGCATCCTTGTTATGTATAGTACTGTACAAGACGTTCAAGCCGGTGACAAATATCCTTTAAGCTTACAGCACCAAGCAAAACTTACTTTTTCTAAAGCCAGTGGAAAATGTCTTCCGCAGTTACCATTTTTCTTCTCATGTGTTTTTGTCACTTGCTTCTTTCTTAATTACGCTTTAGCGCCGATGTGTTCCCCATCACTTTTTGACGTTGTATATGAGTTCTAGAATTGTCACTGGTGATTGAACCTTCACAAACGTCTAACAATCTTTGATTCATTAATTTTAACTTTTATTTTTTTAATAAAAAGTATGAATGATTAAAGTTGTTTTTGCAGTACAGTTTTGTGTTTTGTAGTGTAACTGAAAATCCATTTTCGATTTTACTCTGTACGCTTACAAACCATGCGAAATTAACTATAAAAAAAAAAAACAAAAAAACTGAAGATACTGAATAAAAATTTACAATGTGTTCAACAAACGTAACAACTGCTTTAGTTGGAGCTGATCTATAATTCATCAATTTTTTTACTGCAATTGCATAAACGTTATGTAGTCGTTTCTCCAACTCAATTAAACTGTAGAGAAACTTTCCATCAAAAGATTGGAACTTCATAGAGATAATTTGTGGCTGTGGTTTTTAAGCACTATGATTGGGACAGCGTCTCATTTTAAGTCAGCAATTGTTTGCGTTTTTCTTGTTTAACAAAACATTGCGCTTTGTTTCTGTAGCGGGAATTTGTGATTGAAGGAAGTGAATTGAGCTCAGAAGTGTTTAACTTGATGCCTGGAACTGATTATCGTGTAACTGTAACCGGAAAAGTTGGGGAAGCAAAAGGAAAAACTGGCCGAAGAAACTTTCAAACAGGTACGCGCAATCGTAAGTGCAACTAGTCCAATAGCAGAATCCTTTAGTTGGTCTTTTCACATTCTTGCAAGCAAAAATAAAGCCATTGCGCGCTGCTCTTTTTGTTTCTGTTTCTTACTTATGCTTTTAAATATTGGTTACTGTGCAACTTCTTCATGCAGAGATATAGGCTTAATCACGTGGTACTGTATCTTATCTGAGGACTCCAGCATCATAGCTTGGAATAAAGTGTGACATAGAATTTTGCAAGCATGGTTGTTTTACTGACATTTCGCCTCTATCCAATCCTAAGTCAGTTCAATCATTGTTGACTTTACAATCATTTGAGCGATTTTTATTCGTTGATAATTATGGTTAACAAGTCATCAGTTTACATCAAAATAACGGCTGATGCGGACCAAAAGTTCAAAACAGATTTGCCCACTCTGTGGTGCTCTTTATGATGGAGTTGATTGTCAACTGTGTTTTTTAGAGAGATTGCTCAAGCTTCAGTTCAAACAACCCTTCTTTCTACAATGATAACCGCACAGAGCATTTTTTTGTTTGATCTTAGGCCTATACCTGGTTTAAAATAATTAACTTATTGAAGTGTATTCTAAAGGCGCGATCACGCTAACTGAGACGTTGGACCTTTGAGACATTACGCAGGTTTAACTTCTTATGGTATGACTTTGTGCTGATGTGATGTCACAATAAAACAAATCTGCCCAATGTCTCAAAGGTCTCAGCGTCTCAGTGTCATTGCACCATAAAACTTTAGGTTGAGTGGTTTATTGAAAAAGACGCCCTTAAAGCTACAGTCGCATAGCTTAGGGGGGGATGAACATCATTATGTCCAAAATATTCATACAGCCTACTTCATTCTTATGCGAATAGTAATTCAACTTGGTTCCGTTTTTAGGACCTCTCGCTGCTCCTGAAGTTGAAATTAGCGACACAAGTTACTCAACTTTTACTGCTAGATGGAGAAATATCAATGTTGATGTGGATGGTTGGAGAGTTTGGTTGTTGTCTGATGAGGATGAAGACATTCAGGTGTCACAAAAATTATTCATGTATTGATGTTTCTTTGCACTTTTGTTAGGTCCTTTTAACTTATAGAAAAATTAGCGACCAGTTACAGAAAATGTTTGAAGATAAGACAAACTCACAGAAATACTAACAAAAAGACGATCAAACTCACCTTGCTCTCAAAATTAATTTGTTTTACACATTTTACTTGATGTTTTTCATCACTGTCTGAGAGCGTATTGGTAAAACCAAGGATTGATCGCAGCATGATACTTTCTTTGGTTAGTGCATAGTACTGTTTATAAGTCTACGTTTAGTTGGTTTGAATTTTACTTAATAATTGGTGCATTGTCTCAGCGCCTGTGTGAAATCGCGAATAAAACATGGTTTAAAATTAGGAATTTGACTTGGGACCAAAAGATTTTGAAAAAACATTTGTTGGACTGGAAGAAGGTACATCTTACACTGTTCAAGTTGTTGGATTGATGGAAGATCAAGACACAGAAAGTCCACCCGGAGGAGCGACGGCTATCACTAGTAGGCTAATACTTTGTGACCCTTAATGTATCACAACAAAGGCATTTTTCAAGACAAGATGCATTTATATGCGTGCACAATGCGGAGAAGCGTTCTTTTACTGTATTTCAAAAAAAATGGATAAACATCACTTCTTAATACAGAAATGAGCGGTTTGGAGGAAACCTGAATAAAAGTACTCGAGTGCTTCCTCATTGTTTTTGCTCTTTTTATGATCAAACAGAGCATAGTCCGCCCTCAGTAAGTTTTGGGTCGGCCGCATCCTGCATATTATTTCGTTAAGAATCATTTGAAACAAACCTTTGATAACGTAGAAACGTAAAATAGAAGTCTACAGTGAACACTCTTCTGATGTAGTGTCATCTATATACGAATTGCGCTCCAAAACGAATTTAGAATTAGGACTTTTGTCTGGAGGGCTTATGGGCAAGTGAATGGAAATGTCTCATCTAAAGATTTTGATGATTAAGGGTTTCCTTCATTAAATGGCAGAAACAAAATGGCAAATCTAAAAATCAATATGAAGATGCTGTAAATTTTACGTAGGATTGTATGTAGTTTCGTATTTATCCTCTTATCACGAGAAAGCGATTAATGCGCTTTACGAGCTCGCTTAGGAGTTGCCAGCCATCAGTTCTGTCTACCGCACTAAAATGGGTGAATCCCGCTAAATGCTTTCCCAACGGCACAACAAGTAAACTTGCCGGCTTGTTCTTCACACTGTCCATTTAATGCTAAGCGTCAAGCAGGGAAGCTGTGAATACCAATTTTAAAGTCAGTGGTTTGACCCGACTTGGAATCAAACCCAAGTCTTTAACTCCCGAGGCAGACGCTCTCACCACTCGGCCATCTGAGCTGTTGATGAGATGAAGGTTTAAATTTTAGTATGATATGGAAGGCATATTCCAATAAATAAAGCCATGAAAGGCGAAGAAAAATCAATAGAGCATGTCCTAAGATCAACAAAGCAGTTTCAGCAAAAACTTATTTCTGTTTTATCTATGAATATCAAGGAATTTGCTTGGATGAAGTTTCAAACGCGCGTCTTAAATGCGACGACAAATCCACTTTTTTGATACTGGTAACAAAACTACTTTAAATGGATGTCTTTAAATTGTTTTGAAATGCTTAATTCACTTAGTCGTAATACTACTATTATAATGAAGATTTGATTTGATTTTTGAAACATTGATTTTTTTGATTATCGTATGGTATTTTTGATGTGACTTTGTGTTTGCGTTTGCTTCAAATTTTTTGAATTAAACCTCTCTGTCTAAATGTGATTTTGATTATTTAGAATCTTTGATATCTGTTTCTGGTCCGTTTGTGGAATGCATTAATACAGACATGACGTCATTAACTGTCGAGTGGTCGGACGTAAGCAGTGACGTAGAATCGTGGAAAGTTGCTCTTTTTATGGTTGGAAACCCGAGGTTTGCAAAAGTAAGTGCTAATCAAGTAATGAGTACTCTTTTGCCATCAATTGTTCTAAAACAATTCCATTTGAATAAAGAAAGACCAAATAGAAAATTAACTAAACACTGAAAGTAGTTACTGTGTTAGCCAGTAGTCAACTCCATAAGCTAATCTGTTGTCGGGTGTTAGATCTACTCAATGTTTTTTGTCGGTGGTACGAAAATAGTTTTTGAACTGCGAAACAATACAATCTCTAAGTTAGATGAGAAATTTGCAAGGGCAAAATGTTTCGACTATAACAAAAGTCTCGTCAGCCTTGCTACGCACAGCCAATCCAGACTAGACTGACTCATTTCAGACTGTAAAGACTCTTTTTTGCATTGCTCATATTCATTCTACAACGTAATATTAGAGTGCATCTCTTAATGGAATGGAAAATGGTACTCCTTCGTACAGTTGGGAATTGAACCATCCAATTTTGTCGTCAATTATAAGTTAGATGAGAAATTTGCAAGGAACAAATTAATGCTTCGACATCATGAACTTAAATCTTTGTGATAGCGGACAAAAAATCATCGACAAAATCTTGCACCTCTCCACAGATTAGCTTGGAGTCGCTCACACAGAAACCACTTTCAATATTTGGCTTGTTTTTTAATTGAGTTTTTCTTTACTCAAATGGAACGTTAAAGCGAAATTGTATCTCATTATTCTCTATAGCAAACCGATGGTGTATACTGGAATAAATATACAGTATAGTAAAGTTACAAATGTCAAATCAAAATTAAATCGGAGCAATGCGTCATTGAAGTTTGTTCAGTTGTGGGTGGGTACTGGGTTAAGATGCGCAGTGGAGAAAATGCTGTTTGTGATATTTGCTGCAACAAATACTGTTGCAGAATTTGCCAAACTCTTGAAATCTGTAGGAAAAACCAAGATTTCAAATCGAATTATTTATTTATTAATCATTAAGAGCTAGAAAGCTAAGGAATTGTTTAATGCATTTCAGAGATTTACTGTACCAAGAGGTCAAAGTGCACTTGAAATTTACGGACTTCTCCCACAAACAATTTACACAATTCGTGTACATGGAAACGTTAGAGAGGGAGAACTTACATTTAAAACCCAAATTGGAGCTGTCAACTGTTCAACAGGTTAGTGTGTACTTGAAATACTTTGTATTTGTAGGCCTATGGCAGGGCTTTCCAAACTTTCTGTTCATCGGTACCCTTGGACAATTTATGGATTCGCTCATGTACCCCCAAAATCGGTGAAGACCAAAAAAAAAGGTCTTCACGTCCACAGAGCCCTGTTTTTCCCCAAAAAATCGGTGAAGACCAAAGAAAAAGGTCTTCACTTTCAAAGAGTTCTGTTTTTTCCGCTACAAATTAAAAAATAAGCACGGAAGCAAGAAATGGTAACCCTGGGTATACAGGACATCTGAAGACGTGTGGACTTTCGTTGTTGCTTTACCAATCTTTGCGGCCCTAATCTTGGCCCTAATTATTAGCATTACGTAATAAAAAATATAACCTAATGTGCCCCTTGAAAAGTCGAAATGTACCTCTAGGGGTACATTTACCCCAGTTTGGGAACCCCTGGTCTATGGTACAATCGTCGTGCTTACTTTATATTTACTGGTCCAGTATGCCGATGCCTGAAATTTGGATGTTGCTTGTTTAGATTGTACAGTAGATGGGCTCATTGGAAGCGAATAGTATTCAAAGACTTGAAAATTGGTATGCACAGTGGTTAACTGCACACGTTTAGCAAACTCAAAACACAGTTGCAGAGTTCTCACTTAGTGCTTACCTTAGTTTAATAACCATAAGGCGCACTTTAAATCCTTTTTTTCTCAAAAATTGATCATGCGCATTATAAGCAGGTGCACTTAATGTAAGGATCAGGCAGTGCTTTATGATTCATTGCCACAAAAATATTGAGTTCTTTTGTTTAAAGAGCTTTATACGATAACTCAATAGCCAGGGCCGTAACTACGTCAGGCGGGGCCCCGGTGTAAACATTTATTATGGGGCCCTCATTTTTAGCAATATTTTCTTTTATTGTGAAAAAGTCTGATCAAACATACGTCGTAAACTAAAATCTTTTGACATTTGAGGCAAGGACCCTTTGAGGCCAATATTTACGATATTTCAGTGAAACGGAGATGGCTATGCCATGCGGATAAATTGTTCAACACAAAAAGAAATGAACGTGCATGCAATAGCATCTTAAACGAGGCAACTAATAAAACACAATTTGTTGATGCCAATCGTCAGGGGTGTCGAAAGGGTAAGGGGGAACAGTATCTGAAAAGGGCACTTTAGTGGTGAAATGTATATAAATAGCAGACTGATTATGGTGTTGCACAGTTAGACCGCTAAATAAAACGGCGCTTGATGTATAGGTTAAGAGCGTCCACTTGGTAGCCGGTAGACTGGGGTTTTATTCCCAGTCGGGTCATCATACTAAAGACTTTAGAAATAGTATTCGCAGCTTTCGCGCCAGGCGCTCGGCACAAGCGGAAGTGCGTAGGATTTTGTGTATGTGTTGTTCGTCATGTATGTCCCTTAACAGCGTTCAATCATTCGTGATTGAAAATTGTAATGGGCCGACAATTGAAAATGGCCTAAACAATGTGTGCTTGCACCCGCTGTCCCGTACCTTTACCTTTAGACCGCTAAATTATCAATTTTTGTTCATATAAAAAACTAAATGCTTGGTTTGATACGGTACTCAGTTTGTTTCTACATTCCTGGTACATTTTGACTGATTCTGACAAAAATTTTGGAAATTCTGATAAAAGTCGTAAAATATACTTAAACCAAAGAAATAATCAAATAATACTAGGCCTACCCAACAATTACCAATCAAAAAAGCAAATCTGTCTGTTCCAACACCCCTGCCAGTCACGTGATCTCAATTTAATTGAAAATTTTCGGTGTTGCTTTTGCGCTGGCAAATTGTTGTATAACTTTCCTAAAATCTAAATTTTCTCTAGTTCATTCTCTGTCAGCAGCAAAGCCAAACCGCTAAGTCCCTCTGGAAACATTGAGCTTATAAAGAAGTTTTTGATTATTTTGAGTTTGAAAAAAGACCTTTTGGCCGTCTTTGCATTGTATTTATTTGCATATTTATCCTCCTACCACAAGAAAGCGGTCAAAGCGTTATAACGAGCTCGTTTAGGAGTTGCCGGCCATCTGTCTACCACACCAAGATGAAGTAATCCCGTGAAGTGCCATTCCTAACGGCACAACAAGTAAACTTGTCGGCTTGTTCTCCACACTGTCCCTTTAATGTTGAGCGTCAAGCAGGAAAGCTGTGAATACTAATTTTAAAGTCATTGGTTTGACCCGATTCGGAGTCAAACCCGAGTCTACAGCTCCACAGGCGGACGCTCTTACCATAGTCTAGTATGCTCTTACCACTCGGCCATCGGAGCTAGCTACTGTTGCAAGCACAGTTGTATACATCATGCATACCGCACACACGTCAGGATAAGTGCATGACGCGTTTTCGTTAATCGAAAATAAAGCCATTTCTTCGGGCCGATTTTAACTGGGCAAGCTTATCTCTAAACCACGATTGGATTTGAGCATCTGACTAGAAAACAATGGACAGACGTCATCAGAAAATTTTTATGCGCTCCGCTTTGATGATATCTCTTCATAATGCAGTCAACTATATAGCTGGAGTTCTACGATGTGGTTTCTCAAAACCACAACGCTGCAGTAAATTAAACGACAGTCAGTAAATTTTTCCCTATTTATACGAAGCGGACAAAATTAACCAGAAAAAATTAGCAACTTTGCGTGGATGGGCCTACTCTTAATAATTAATTTACTCGACATAAACCAGCCAGACAAGAGTGAAATCACAAAGCATCGAACTAAAAGACTGCTATCTCGAAACCATCACAAGACATTACGTAGAACCACGTCATAGAGCAAAACTCATTAAATAAAGCTGATAAATCCGATGTCCCCAATCAGCAGGCGTAAAGCAGCGGTATGTAAAAAATATTTGAAAAAAATTGAATGGTTATAAATTTTTGAAATTATGAAAAATTTTTTTACAAAATGTATACATTTGAAATTTTCCAAAAAAATTTATGACGCAATGCCTCGGTGCCCCCTTGTGCTGGGGCCGCGGTGCATTTCACCGCCTACACCGCTGGTAGTTACAGTCGTGCCAATAGCCTGCTTCTCAAAAATCTTTGCGTCTTATAGTCCGGTACGTCTTACGCATGAAAAAAAAGGCAATTTAGTTACAAGTGCGCCTTGTAGTCCTTGAACTACGATGTCTGCTTTTGAAGCGGCGTTTATGCCTGAGATTTGTCAGTTTCAAACACAATCAGTCCATCATCACCATTTCATTTTTATCAAATATTGATTGAATTGGGTAGGAAAAGTTGGGTTTGTTTAAGCCTACTTGAAAAATCAAAAAATCTAATTTAAGACTTAAAATCACAGGATAGGCAGGTGAGCATTTACGAAAATGCTGTCCGATTGTGAAACTGTTTTGTATCTACTGTACTTTCCAACTAGCTGGTTGTGTGTTTTTGATCTTTTTAGTCGATAAAGTTGGCTGTTTGCGGTTTTTATTCCCAATTCAATTTTTGTTTTTCCGTTTGCTTCGCTACAGTGTTTTGTATGTCTTTGGCGATCTTGTTTTAGCGTGCTTAGTAATTTTAGCGAGTATTTCACAAAATTTGAAAAAACTTTAACCAATTTTGTAAAGCTCTCTAAACATTTGCTCTATTTCCATCACTTTGTCGAGTAATTCCCAAGACTAAATTTAGGTATTTTTTAGGCTCCTTAGCTCCACCGACAGTAACCATTTCCGAGGATGAAGTCACGTTCTCAACACTGGCCGTGCAATGGAGTAAAATCAACACACCAGTTGATTTCTGGAATGTGGCATTGTATGATGATGAATCTGAAGTTATTCAGGTGAGAATACATTAAAGTTATAAAACTTTTTACGGAAATATTTTTAGAGCATAAACTGTTGGTGGGGTGGGGTATATTATTGACGGAACGCATATACTGTGGTTGAATGGTGAATTATTTGATCCAAAAGGTCCATCAAGAGACACCTCTTTCAGTTTAGTGCTAGGTGTAAAGGAACAATAGAGAATCGTACAGACATAAGTTGGAAAAAAGACGAAATAAAGGCTGGAAGAAAAAAATCGATCAAAAACTGTATGGTTTTGATCAAAAAACTCTGTATGGTTTATGGTTTAAAACAAGCAGGTTAAAAAGTTAGAAAAGTGTTGTTAATGACAGGGTGATAACTTTCTGTATGAAGAAATCCCAGCGTATATAAAGACGATTGAAGTCGCTTGTTGTTGATGAAAATTAAGGAAGTTTTATGGAGTAACTTAAATGCTGAGGCTTTGGAATTGGTTTAGAGCAGGGGTGACGAACCTATTTGCGGTCGCGGGCCACTTTGTTACTTACCAATAAGCAAGCGGGCCGCATAACTTTTTAGTCATAAACAGTGGCGTAGCGAGAAATTTTCAAAGGGGGAAGCCATAATTTCCATATTTCTTTAAAGCGTTTTTTTTTCGGCAGAACAAATTTGAAAATGATTGAGAAACAAGAAAAGCTCTTGGAGGGTCCGGTGGCATGCTCTCTCGGAAAATTTTTGAAAATTTACATGCTGTAATGGCTATTTGTAGTGCTTTTTGAGTAATTCTCAGGCAAATTTTGTTTAAATTTTTTGACCCTGATTCTGAATGCTTTGCCAAATATGATGCATTTGGCGCGCACATTTTCGATTATGCGTGCTTAAGGTGTAAGGCTTATCGCTCTCGAAGAGGTTCGAAGTTATGGAAAAATTGTATACATCAAAAACTATTTTGAAAATGGCTAATGGGAGGATGCATACCTCTCATTCTAACCCTTGGATTAGCCACTGGCCATAAGCTACAGAAACCATCAAAAGAGTTTGGCATGTTTCAGTCACTTGGCACCATTAGTTTTGTTCTTTTTTTACTAAAAGGCAGAGTCAAAAAGGGGGAAGGATGGCACAATGGCCCCCTCTCTGAATACGCTCCTGGTCATAAACATATCGGATATCGGTCCAATCTTTTTGAAATACTCTTTTTTCATCTACAATATTTCGTTTTTTCGCTGAAGACATCGCTGAAGACAAGCGGCTAATTAAATATAGATTAAAAAAAGAATAACTAATACCTTAAGAAAGCAGTAAAATTTGCATATGATAAATGGTACTGCCACCTCACCAATTCTTTTCCGCAAACTCACATAATTCGTACTACTGTAAGGCAAGCTAAGCTTTCACTCGAATAGTTACCCGTAAACTGGTGCACTATGCTGATTGCTGAAGCTGCAACGGACTCGAGTTATGTTATTATTATTTCATAACAATGGATGAACTGCTGAATCCTGAAACAGATGACTTGTTTTGAGCGTTTATATAATTACTGTGTGATACGCGCTTGATTAAATCAGGGGCTCAGCTTTTGATATCGCATCGCAAAGATTAGACGGGAAAAAAATGTTTAAAAGTGCTGGTCTCGCCAAAATGTTCGCGGGCCGCAGGAAATTCTTTCGCGGGCCGCATGTTCGTCACCTCTGGTTTAGAGCATAGATGAACGATGTTACCTTATTTAAGTGTTATTTTAGCAAAAATACAAATGACATCGACAGTACCGAGTGTTAGTGGTCCTAGTGGATCCGTGGAAGGAATACCGTTCTTCATAAAGTTACAACATCAAGCAGAGTGTGAAGATGTTGGCTAGTGCTGTTTGAAAGTAAAAAAAGTCATCGACGAAAAAAACGCTCTTGGTGTTGAAATGAGCGTTAAAAACAGCGTGAAATGAAGATAAAGCAATTTAGATTTAGATGATAAAGTTGCAGAATTAATGTTGTGACTCAGATTTGTTTATTCGTCGCCGTCTAAAAAAAATAGCAAAATAGTGCACATAATTAAATGCATTGCGGTATAATGATCATTGACTATCAACATTCGAAGAAAACAAGGGAAAAATAATAGTTATACCGCAATGTGAATTTCAGTTTTTTTAATCGTTTCTGCACAGTAACGACCAAACCACATTAGAGAAAATATTACAAGGAAAAAATATCAGATTAACTTACGAGACAGCAACAGGATGGCTGCGAAGGGACAGAAGTCTACAATATAGGAAGAAAAAAACAGTGGACATAATGATCCCACGTCAATGTGCCAAAAGCAATTTTAACTTTTAGCGCAAAAAGGTGAACGGAACCGTGTACAAAAAGTCATTTACTGGGTTGAATCCAGGATCACGCTACGTCATTCGAGTGCATGGTGTTGTATCAGCTTTAGGAACTGAAATAGAAAGTCCTCAACGTGAAGCTGTTGCTTCCACAGGTAAGCTATTCCGTTATTGCTTTTACATTATTTTGAAACACACGCAAAACAGAAAATGTTCTTCACGTTTAATTTGTTTTATCGCTGATTTGATTACGCAATGGTTTTTTAATTAAGAAGAATTTTAATCTCTCGGACATTTGGTTTAATAAAATGCCAATACTTTAATAAGACATGCAATTAGCTTGGCTGTGCTAGCAATCAAGGGACTATCATACATAAGTATATTGTAACTTAGAATATGTAAAAATGAAAAAAGTCGGATAGCCAAAGCATCTTACAGTACTTGATATGAACACAACACAATGCAACAATATGAGAAATCCTGGTCTAAGCTTATTCACGATTTGCTGTGGTTAAATATTTACCGTTTTGTTTAAATGTATTAGTATAAAAAGAAATAAGCAATGGCAATAGCTGAAAACTTATGAAAAGTGCTGCGATATTAGGCGTGATAATGACTGATTGAATCTTTTTATACCAGCCCACTAGCAGTTTTACTTCTAATGACTTTGAATTTTGTTGCAGACATCTTGACTGCACCGTTTCTTCAAGTTATTAGCGTTACTCCTCTATCAATGCGAGTGAACTGGAGCACGATCAATTATGACGTGGATTCTTGGAGTGTAAGATTGCTGGTACTTGAAAACGATGAATACGTACAAGATGATGGAAACTCGGTAAGTGTCTGGCGGGCTAACCCCACATATTACTTTTATTTTGTTTTATTTACGAGACTTTTGGACGAGGTCACCAGTAAAAGTTTAAGATTAATTATTTGTCAACAAAAATGCTAATTTTGTTCAGTTTATGGTGGAAAACGAAAGAAGTATTCACTTCGATAATCTGATTCCGGAAACTCAATATACTGTTGAAGTAAGCGGAAATATAGGAGAAATCCAAAGTCTTGCTAGACGAATTTTTGTTGAAACAAGTAAGTATTGCATGCATCGAAAATTTGAAACATTTTTTAATTTTTATGCAAGTTTATGTAAAGAAATCAACAACGACAGGCCGGTAGGCGTTTCTGTGTTGTCCTGGCGCGAAGCCGCGGAGATGGGCCCCGCTACTCGTTACACGTTTTGGCGTAATACCGAAATGTAATGAAGCTTTGATTTGATTTGAACACTGCGTATTAGCTTTTTCTAAATATGAACTAAATTTGTGTTTCAGCATCTGTTGTTGCACCTGAAGTTGAAATCAGCAACGTGACATTCCGAGCGTTAACTGTATCATGGAGTGATATCAACGTGGATGACATTGAGTACTGGCAAGTTGTTGTTAAAAGTGGAAATACCATTGATGTAAGACATATTTACAGAACTGAACTAGCAAGTTTTAACAAATTTCACGTACTGATATTATATTTTTAGGAGAAAACATTCACCAGAGAAGAAAATCAAATCGACATTCGTGAAACGACATTCAATAATTTGGCTCAAAACACGTCGTATGAAGTTGGAGTTGTTGGTGGTATCAGAATAAGGAACGTTGTTCGTGACAGTCCAGTCGGTCAAGCATCAGCAACTACAGGTAGTTTTAAAACAGCGAATAGGTTTCGTGCTAGGCAAACAGTTATTTAGTAAAATCTGTTTTTTTCGATTCTTCATTTACTAACGTAAACTTCACATTTATTTTGCTACATTCATAGGCATTTGCAATTAGATGCTGCTTTGTCTAAGACAGCAAACAGTTGTAAGCATTAAATTAATAAACCTCAGTTGACTTAATGGTTACTCCTTGACTACTCTTCTGGGTGGAATAGAGAAAAAATAATTCTCATTACAACATCAGTCGCAAACAGAAGCAAATACTTTAATTCATTGAACCAGGTATTTACTGAGTTTTTGTTGTTGAGGTTAGCTTAGTCGTTCAGCACATCTCTATCAGTGCGGGAGGTCTGAGGAATTCCCGGATCGGACAAACCAGGCACAGTGTCGCCGACTACTCGCCACCGCTGCGATGTTTTTTCGGAATTGTGTTGTCGCCCAGGCGCTAAGCCACGGAGATTGGCCTCTCCACTCGCTTACACGCTTCGGCGTAATAACGCGAGTATTATGAAAATTTGATTTTTATTTTTGATATTGTTGCCGATAAAATCAATCCTCGATTCAGAATCGGATCAGTTGTAATCACAATTGTAACTAAATATAATTAATAACGTTTTAATGTAATTGCAATTTTGATTGTAATCGTTATTTTCGTTTTTGTGTGTGAATGTGTTTGTAATTGTAAATTCTAAAAACATTGTGGGCCAACGTACGTGTTATTCCGTAAACTGTACAGTCGCGCTCAAAGTTCAAGACCACTTGGATAAAAGTTGATTTTTGTTGGAAGATGATAAAACTCGGGCTAATGTTGTGTCACATGATGCTTGTGAAGTCTAAATGATAAAATTTTTTGCGCATTT